>CM016561.1:24126285-24304677 GCA_003412495.2 Echium plantagineum | reverse complement strand
TATGATCTGTTCGCATGGATCTATATTTATTTTATTGAACCATTCAAAAGTAACTGTAAAAATGAAAATTAAATTAAATATAAAAATCAATCAATCGTGTAATGGTTGATCTATTAGTTTCACATAAACACTATGATAGATCTAGCCCTTAAATAACCGTAAACATGGCAAACAAAATCAAATCTCAAATCAAGATATCATATAATGATATAATCATGTACCTACTTGATTTGATAGAGAATAGAAATATGTTCGTTTTTCATGTTTGAAAAATATTGTGTTGATTTGGAATCATGAATTTGAGTTTTAAGTATTTTGTGTTGAGAGTAACTTCTTACTCATGATTGTAGAGAGAGTGGACGGAAGGCTAAAATGATTGGAAATTTTTGTGGGTGAAAATTCACAGGGATAATTTCGGTAATATGATTGGAGGACTGTATTTAAGGGACCGTATATAGCATTTTCGTTTCTTAAATGATTGTCCATCCCAAAATTGTTAGAGGATCAACACACGTAATTGTGGAAAAAAAACTATTCAAATTTTTTTGTTTGAATACTTACTAGACTACTAGTTCTGATCTGTTATACACACACCAGAATAGTGATTTCCTGTAGCTGGAAATTACTATTCTGCCCCCCCTATTTTGAAGTGTAGTAGATGAGGAAGATAAATAGGGGGGCAAAATGGTCATTTCCAGCAATAGTAAATCACTATTCTGGTGTGTGTATAGTGTTGTTGCTAGATGACATTTTGAAAAAGTTATTTTACATCATTTAACAATATTTGTAAAAATGTATAATATTTAAATCTAAAAAATGGATAAACAATTGTAATTATCTAAGACGTTGAAAGTTAGTTATATGTTATATATACATTGTAAATAAACTAAGAAGTGATTATATTATATGACAGTATAAAGTTATATTTTTTTTTATATAACTATATATTTTTAAAAAAATTAATGTTTATTTTAGTTTCAATGTTTATAAGAAAGTTGAAATTCTACGAAAAAAATTGGAATTATAATAATATTCCGTTGATACAATTTAAGTCCATCAAGCCAAGCATTGACTACTTGTTAAACATAAACTACATCAAGTCGAGCATTGACTACTTCTTAGAAATAAACTACATGTCAAGCATTTACTACTTCTTAGAAAGAAGTTACTTTTTAAAAACAAAGTCTGTCCTCATATTGATGGTCATGCACAACTAGGAGTTCCAAGCGGAGGCACCCTGAACCTTCGTAGTAGTGGTGTAATCTAGTACAATCTGAGCAATTATGAAAAGCTTTTTGTAGATAGTTAGTATAATCAAATGAAAATGTTAGAATATTTTTGGAGGAATTTTACTTTCTTCAACTATTGTAGAGAAATTCGGGTCATTAATATTGGTCTTATTTAAATTAAAACGGCACATGTATTCTTTTGAAATAGTTTTCTTTTCCATTGAAACAATAGAAATTACAATACATTACATTTCTAAACTAAACAAATGGGAGTCTAAGCTCCAAAAGTTGTCTTAAAACGCCTGAAAATCTCCGGAATGCCTAGAATCCCACTGACTGGGTGCTGAAATGCTGCAAAGACAACCCCGAAAATGCTGCAAAGGCAGTCACAAAAGCAGTTGAAGTATGTTTAAATATACTCCTCTGCGAGAGTCGAACCGACACCTCTTGGAAAGAGGTTCGGACCCGCTACCACTAGTCTAGAAGCCTTGGATGGCCATGGGACTTTCGTATATTTAAATTACAGAATGTCATATTATATACTCCGTGGCTCCACCTCCACTGGACCCCTATCAACAGACTTTCTCTCTTTTTTCCAGGCCTGTTCGGACCAAAATCACTACCACAAGTATTACTAATTCGAAAATCATCTAGAACCAGAAGAAGAATAGAGATTCGTTCTAGTGTTCGCTGAAGTTCGCTTGAGAAGCTTGGATGCAGCAGAAGAAGACTTGTACATCATGAATTGAAGGGGTGTTTATTTATAGGGAAATGGAGGAAATAAGACAATTTATTTGGGACGATCAGGAGAATGGGGAGTGGGACTCTGTGCATTGAGATGATGTGTGCCGTTGCAGTATTATTTTTTGATCCATTTCGTTAATGGACAGGGACAGTGGGACGATAATGAGAAGGGGAGTGGGTCAATGATCTCGGCTTCGTTGTTCAGCGGTCTTCATCGCAAGATCTCGTATATGCGTGGGTATCTCACGTTGATCCAGTTAGTTGATGGAGAAACCCTACTAATTTCGCATGTGTGACAGTTCATGATGAATTGAGGATTGAGTTATGTTGATGGAATTGATTTTTTTCCAGAGAATTAATAAGTGAAATTACTAAATCGCCTCTGATTAACGACCTAATTAATATTATAATTGACCAATGTACTGAATGTGAACAATTTAAAAAGTTAGGTGATCAACTAAGATCTTCAAAATTTAGGTGATCAACTAGACCCATACCCCAAATATAGGTGATCATCCCGGCCGTTTGCCATATTATATAATAATAGTAAGTATTAGTGTATACGAAAGTAAGACTATTAGCACGTACCTTGGTAATGGATTTGATGTATTCTTTTACTGGACAACCGATTTAACTTTCAAGTTTCACAAAACATTAGAATAGATGCTACATATTTCTTCTTTGTAGATTTTACTTGTAACTTAAGCATGTACTTATTCAATTTAGGGGATAAGTAATATATAAAAGAAAAACACGTTTCAGTGAATTGATATCTCTTCTCTCAAAATTTTTATCATAAGAAACAATGACGAAAGCACGATAAAAATTAAAGGACCAATTGAAAAAAATGGAGGAGATGCCAGTTTAGGAAACAAGAGCCAAATAATAAAATACTTGAAAAAAAGAGAAAAAAAGGAATCAAGCATTTGTTGAAGGAGTTTGAATCTAGGCAGCAAGCTTGGAAGGGAACTCTCTCTACCAACTAATTTCCAAACGGTCTTGAAATTTCTACATAATATATAGTATATAATCTAATAGTACGAAATAGTAACCAGTAATGTAGTTATACCAGTTGTTAAAACTATAGGTTTAATACAGAGGAAATACAATTAAAGTAACTAACTCAAGAGACGTAATAACCCAGTTCAATACATAAGCATTTATGCCTTGGCAGCCTGCCCAAGAGAAAATCACTATACGAAAAAAACCTTATAAGGAGAGACTTATTAGTATACCCACATACTCTCAATGCACTAACTAAGCTTTTCTATAGTTCCCCTACTTATCTATGTTATCACTCTCCCAGTGATCAACAATTACAAGTTTGTTTAGTATAAGTAAACCTCACTGTTGTTGAAGATATAACAATTGTACAATCAGTGTAAAAGTGTAAAGAACAAAAAAGACTTCTACATAGAATATGACCTAGACTACAAAGATAACACAATATGTTTGAAGGTTTCTTGTGTGAAAATTATGTAGCATGGTTCTCCTTTTATACTAGGTCATTGGCCCTGTTATGAATTCGGTCAACCTCGAATCATAACTCCATAATAAAAAGGGTCGCGATAATATCTCATTCTTCATTGACTTCACTCGTGAATCTTGTCCAGTTGGTCAAGCAAAGGCGTGTATCAAGTCCATCAACATTTAACACTCTTTGAATCTTCTAGAAGTGAGATATATGATTAATACGTGGCAATGCTTCTTTAATTACTTCCTTTACTCATTGTTATTAACACTTGGTTTATGAAAACTTCATCCAACCTTATGCACCAACATAATATTCGAAAATTTAGGTGGCCAAAGCGCACCATATCCCTAAGTTACGTCCTTAACAACTGTGTGTGCGGTATTCTGGAACATGGTGATACTGTTTTCAAAGGATGATAAACAAGTTTTAACAAGATAATTGCATAATAGTTGAAATATTTCATTTCCATCTATGGATTTTCACATTTGTAAACAGACCAAAGAGATGCAAAAATATTGGTCAAATTAGTTGTCGAATATAATAGGACAAAGGCTTAAAGTGTAGATTTAACACATGATTTTATAGCTTAAGAAGGGTTAGTCTGTCATGAGTAGGGTTGTTAGCAAATGTATCGACTCGAAAATGTTTGGATTATTTGTCTCGAAAAAGTGCAGGTCGAAGTTTGACTCGGGATATCAAATATCAAGCCAAACGTTGGGATTTAGTATTTTTCAAACCGAGCCAAACCGTTCGAAAAGATTCGGCTCGGTCACCATAGGTGTATTTAATGATAAAATTATTATCAACCCACATATATTCCCTTCTATGTACTCATCTCATTCTTTCATCTCCATTCTCCAGATCGCCCCCCGGCCCTCTCCCATCTCTTCTCCTGTCTTCTCTTCTCAAAAGCCGTTTCCCCGCTCACCCTCATGAGGCATGGCATTTCTCATCCACATCAATTCTCAAAAACCCCTCCCCTCCCCCCTCACCTTTGTTTATATAATTGTAGCTTCAGTTACGATTCCAATTGTTATATAATCTTTCGTTCCACATTTCAAACTACCCGATTGATTGAATTGATTTAGTGGCTGATCTCTTAGAGCTTTTGCAAGAGGAATACGAAGGTTTGAGCTTGTTATGTACTTAAACGTGATTGTCTTTCACTATAATAAAATTGTAATTATAAACTATGTTCAACTATTATATTCTTACCTCCCATGATTGTCTTATACCTATCTATCTATGTGATGTAGCGAGATCCACAGATCTGAATAATAATAAAAGATATGTAGCGATAGCTACGGATATGAACAATAAGGCCGTTGATTCTAACGAATATAGGCATTATTATTCCTTCAAAGTATTCGTCGATTCACGTGTGAATCAAGAAGGCTAAGGCTTCAAAAATATTATACCTGTTCAACAAGAACAATTGATAAATATTTTTTAGAAGAAAGAAAACAATTGTTTTTAAAATTTTATTCAATAATCAACTATCTCAATACATTGACTATAACCACTATTTATAATATAATTGAAACCCTAGTATAATATAAATGGGATATTCAGACAACCCTAATCTAGTGGGCTCAACTAATAATTATTATATATTATAACTTAACTGAAAGTATTAAAACTAACAATATTACTAATAGACTATTAATCTCCATCATTCTCTCCGGGTTGAAGATAGTTCGACCTCAAATTCGAATGGTGTAAATATTCGCCTGGATCCCAATAAAAACTTAAATTGTTATTATCCTCCTCGTTACCCACCCGTGCACCATCTACAACAAAAAATCCTCCCCGGCAAGCGTTATGAATATGCTGGAGATGTCTCTCACAAGCATAAATCAAAGTCTCAATTTGTAAAAATGATATAGTCTTTGAGTATTCTAGATCGTCTCTAATCTCAAGATCATATGTAAGTTTAGGGGGCTGCGCTGCAAAGAAAAATGACGGCTCCACCGTAGGATCCGGATGTAAAGTACCAATGGATAATTTGGGATGTCCACATTTCATGGATGTTTCCCCTGTCAAACCACCTTCATTTTTTGCACGTTCAAATTTAATATCAACCCCGTCCACTTTCTTGAGGCCATATGTGCCTTCATACTTGAAAACCGAGAGTGCATAATATGCTCCAACATTTTTTGTGATGTTTATACCATCTAATAAATTATAATCACCGTCATAATGATCATAAACTGGATTAGGGTTGACAACTGTTAATTCCACGAATACCGTAGCTTCCGCTACTACAACAATTTTATAGTTATTTTATTTGTAGATTTTCTCGTTACATCACTATGCGATTTTTTAAAGGAAGAATCCAATTCTACTTTACACACCCCCAAGAATAGTGAAGATGCACGTTGATATATAGTTCAAATCATATTAATTTTATTACATAGGCAAGGCGGACCTAGGGGTGGCCCCCCCTAGGTCCATGGTTCCTAAGACCATCTCCATTTGGAGATATTTGGAGGATATTTAAGGTGATAAAGTCCCCCAATGTGAAATAATTAAGGGGAGTATCTTTCTTCCCATTTTTCAAAGAATTAGTCAATAATTCTGGGAATTATTGGAAAGGTGGGCCAGGGAGGGGAAGAGGTGGTGGAGCCGTGGAGAGAGAAGAGGTAAGTCCACATGAGCTTCATGAGGTGTTGACTCTTTATTGATCAATTAGATATTTATTTTATCTTTCTCTCTTAAATGATATTTTTGATATATAAATTTATTTATTTTTAATTTTTGTTACAATCAAATTTTTTAATTTTTCAAGATCCATAAATAGAGACTATGTCTGTTTGATTTGGACAACAATTTATTTTGTAATTTTCTCTCTTTTTTATCTATTTTCTCTAGTTTTTTTGCTACTTTCTTCAACTCTTAAATATTTTTATATATAAAACACAATTAATAATAAAAAATATAGAATTATAAAATTAAATTAATATTAATAAAATAAAAAGAGAGATGATGAATATATAATAGAGTAGATGTTAATAATGTGGAAAGAAGAGAAAATGATGTGGAAGAGAGATAAAATGAAATAACTTTTTGAAATATCTCCTATTGTAGAGTGTGAGAATATTTGAAAGATAATTGAGGATATTTGATGATGTGTTGAAGGAATAAAATAATGTGTTATAAAATATTGGGGAGATTAATTATCTCCTGCTGGAGATGGTCTAAGAGATATATCATAAATTTAGTAATCTAATGTATTTTTTCACCATCTTTCTTATTTCAGAGACTTGGTCCGGGTTCGAACCAAGTAATCTAATGTATTTTTTCACCATCTTTCTTATTTTATCTTTAATAATAAACTAGTAAGAGTCAATCGGATGGCCTAGTGGAAAAGGTTCTTGTTAGTGATTCGAAGGTCATGGTTCGATACTCATCTAATCGCTAATTTGCAAAAGAAAAAAAAGTAATAAACTAATAAGTTTTTATGAAATTCGTTGATTTCCTAACACAAAACTTGTGAATTTCGAAGCGTAATCAATGACAATTTCAAGACTCTATATATCATTTGAACATGATTTCATATTTCAAGACGTTAGTTTTGAGCTCATCTTATTATTAACTATAATTAAATAAAATAGCAGAATAATATTTTTCATCTTTAATAAAGTAGATCGTTTAAACTTTCATAATTTTTGTGAAAAATGACGGCTTTAATCTTACTCGATTAAATTGATAATGAACTAAAAATCTCAAGCATGTTCTTAGAAAAGATAAGATTATAGAACATTAACTTTCAAAACAGAAAATGACAGTTTTTATAGTGATTAAAGAAAAGATGAAATGACTATCTTAGTCTTTACAATACATAAAGCAGCACAATAGCAAAGAAGCAGTGATACATTATCTATAGCAGTGAACATGAAGTCTACTTTGATACTGAAGCGACATGAGAATCCCAGTTCCATACGTCCGTGACACAGCTTACCGAGTCACCTATGCTGTCGTTGTTGATGCTGCCATTAAAAGAATCAAGCCCCTCGAGTCCGAAATTGGCATTTTGGGCAGGTAAGGATACTCCTGGGGGAAATCTGGTGGTATCTTCATTTCGGACAGAGACCATTTGTGATATGCTGTTGTTCGCGGATTGAGGAGTGTGGAGATAATTCTGAAGAAGATGACTCAGACTGGATGTCAACGAGCCTCGAGCAACCATATCTTCTGCTAACTTCACCTGAATCAGGTATACATTACCTCAGACATCTCAACACTTGAACATGCAAGCTAAGCTATTGTAGACATCAAGTTTCATAAACAAAAATAGTTCCCAATTTAAGCGTCAAGAAACTATAACAACTCCTAATATATCGAACTTCAATATACACAAATAATTTCCTAACAAATCACACATCTCATTCTGTTTGAAGAGTGAGGAGAAATATGATAGAGTTACCTTGGCTCTTAAAGCTTCAACCTCAGATTTAAGCACTCGATTGTTCGTGCTAGAGTCTTTGAAATGTTGTGTAGCATCAGCAAGCTGCTTAAACAAAGATGAATTTTCTCCTCTAAGTTGTTCAACCTAAGTACAAGTAAAACGGGACAGCGTTAGAGAAAGAAATATTGTTCATATTGACAGAGAAATATTGTTCAATTGACAGTAATCGCAAACATGGCTTCTAAATATATACTGCATTAGAATAAATTGGTCATAAATGGTAATATTTCTGTCGCATCAAGTTTTAGAGAAATGAGTAGGTTTTGCCCAAAACATAACTCGATAACATACATTGTCGCCCATTAATGAACTGAGAAGTTGTGAATAGAGTTCAGAGAAGATTTCGAATATAGGTAGTAAATGAGTACAAATACTAACAGAACAATCAGGCTGAGATAATACTGAATTTATATTATTCTTGATATTGCAGTTCTCTCTTCTTTCAACTCATAAAATTCTTAGCAATTGTTCAACCTTTGGAACCTAACAGTTACCTGCTGTTCGAGCTCAGTTAACTGGGCTTGTTTTCTTCGTCTTGAGCGACGAGCAGACTCCCTATTTGAAACCATCCTACAAGAATATTGAGATTATTTTTAGGTAAGGTTGCCAGGCTAAGGTCAAGTTTCCAATACACACACCTACATAGCCTTTGAGCTGCACCTACCTCTTGATGCGTTTTGAGTCGAGGGGGTCAGTGCTCTGCTCGCAAGGGCTTGATTCCATGTCAATATCATCATCATCTGATTGATCGTGTGACGAACCGCTAGTTGCTTGATTCTCTCTACCTTTTGGTTTCACAGCTGAAGTAGGGCTTTCAGCTGCTACATTCAATATTTTATTTTTGTTAGAAAGCAAGACAATGTTCAAGAAGGTATAAGTATTCTGGTACACACACAAAAATCCTCATACACAAGGAGCTTTATAAATTATGCACTCCGTGAGAATTTTGCTTAATAAAACATATGTGATCGGTGGCAGTTGGCACATATATGCATATCATTTACTTATAAAAATACTTAAGGTTCTCCAAAGTCTCATACCGCAAATTGATGATTGAGAATCATAAGTCGTTGTAACCCTGGAATTCTTCGAAGCAAGATGTTTAGACCAAAAGGCTGCATCAGATGCCGCATCACAATTAGGGTAACCATTTATGACATCCTGTTTCGAGGCAAAAGCAGGTGGGGGGACTGAGTTATGCATGATAAGAGAAATTTATTTGTCGAAGGGGCAAAGAGATGGATAGTCATAAAACTATGCTACATTTAAGGCTAGGATAGGCATCATAATTCACTTAGGACATAAAACTTCTTTCAGAACAATATACACATCAAATGAGCTCTAGATCAGTTTAAAATATACAATGGCAAATGAGCTCTCAATCGGCAAATATAGACAGTATTAAAACGGAACCTCAACTCGTATAAGTTCAATGATATAGCTATTTTGTTGTCAATGTGAACAGATATCAGTATCAGCGGTTTTATTAATAATAAACATAATCAACTGGTTAGTAGTGCAATCAGTAATTATATTGAGCAAGATTAGTGATAATCAACAGAAGGAAGAAGATTATCAGAAACAAATCAGATATGAAGATAATTCTATCTGCAATTACTTCCCTATGTCCTCCAATTATTTGATCGACTTAAGTTGGACAAAGGCTAGCCCCTCTAAAGGCATTGGCGCAAGTTAATGTTCATATGTACAAAGTTAAATAAGTTTTAGAGACAGATCACACTAATTTGCTGAACTCAGTAAACCATTCGGCTGAAGTACTTCCAACTTCATGAACTTAGCAAAAGAAAAGAACAATGAACAAAAGATCTTGCAAATCTTCAACTTGAGTAGGTAGAACTAAAAAACAAATATGGCTTACATAAGTTATAATTGATTACAAAGAGGGTGAGATAAACTAAACATTAATATAATCAGATGCAGAGTTGCCCACATTTATTGACAAAGACATTTACCAAAAATTTGAACATGTAAGTTGTACTACTTTATTTTATTTTCTGCTACTTAATTCATTTACTTCACTCGTACGTATATCAGTTTATGCTTCGAGAGCTTGATTAACATTCTTGTCATATTCGACGTTTCATTCACGAACAGATGAATATTGCTGCTATATTCTCCTTTTAATAATTAGAAAAATAGGAGATTCATATAATACACGGAGTACTAAAGATTCTTCATGCAAATGTGAACCAAACAAGAACACATTATCATATTCTGATTCTCAGTTTGTCTTTGTTACTCTGAAGTCAAGATCAGATTTCAGATCATTATTTATAGAGTTATTTTGTCTTCTATACATCAAACTATCCGATCAAACCAGGACAAACAATCTTTAAGTAGGTAGTGAATTAGACATCGAGCCTTCATATAGAATAAAATCCATAATTCAGAACCTGATCTGCTTCGTTTAATAGAAACTCGTTAGAAGGGACGTGAGTTGCACATGGTAAAGCCCATCAAATTGTTCTCTCAACGATTGTTATGCAACCCACTTTTATTATAGAAGTGGTTTCGGAATAACATCTAAATGGAATGTCAATATCGCGAATTGAAGTGAAGGAATCATTACTTCATTAGCCTTAAAACAGTATGTCCAAAAGAAAGACATATATAAATAAATCCAGGATCCTATTATCCCCAGATTCTTACTTTAACCATTTTATGTGCATGATCAATGAACAACTTAAAAGCATCATTATATTATATTTAATCTTTCACACAAAAATATATACAATATCTTAGTATTTAAAACTTATCATCACGGAAGAAATAATTGAAAATCCTAATTTAATAAAACAACAATACTCCCTCCATAACAATATAATTGATTGTCTAGACTAAAAGTCTTGTTTCAAAACTCTTTTTTGAACAAAGTGATATTTTCCAGTATATTTACTTTTGACCTTATAAATATTTATTGAAAATGATTTAATACCCAATATCTACATATATTGTGTGAGAGACTCGTTATTCCAACAACTTGTGACAAATTGACATATATGTGTCGAGCAAATTGCTGAAATGATCCCCGAAAGTAGGTTCAGTTTGTCTTTTGGTCCTTGAAAGTACAAAAATTACAAATCAGTTCACGATATTGGCCAACGGTTACAGATTGGTCCAAATTTTTTAATCAAGGCGTTAATTTTTAACGTCCCAAATGGTGATTATAGTTCACTCCTAAGCTAATTCTATTATTTCCATTCTAACTTACGCGTTAACATTTAACAGCGATGTTAAATTTTGGACAATTTGCAACCGTTGGCCAATATCGTGGACTGACTTACAATTTTTGTACTTTTGGGACAAAAGACAACCTAAACCCATTTTCGGGAATCATTTCATCAATTTTCTCCGGGTTCATGTGTTAGGAATTGACGCGATAACTAAGACGGCTGATCCGAAGCCATAAATAAAAAGACAGAAGTAATGAAGACGTACATGATAGTGGACGTTAATAAAAATAATCGAATTCGAGCAAATTAAAAAACGAACCTCATTCCTGGCAATAAAAGATGAAGCATGATGAAAAGTCGAGACACCATTTTGAAAGCCCAAAGCATGATGATGATGATCTCCAAATAACTTATTCTCCAGTTTCTTAGCAGATTGAGTTTCAAAATCTTGGACGTTGGCTTGCTTGAAGAACTCTTCAATGAAGAGTTCCGACGGGCTTCGTTTCATGCCGTAAGTGGAAGAAACGGGGTTGTTCTTTTTCTCCATTTGATGAAGAAATGTATACAAATTTGGTTAGTAGGAGAGGGATGAGAGGGAGAGGGGGAGGGGGAGGGGGAAAGGGGGGAAGGTATACGTTATGGTGGACTCATTATATAGGAAAAGAAATGATACGCTGATTTAAGGCGTCCCGCTTGGCTAGTCAATCGCCCAATAGAGGAGGTGAATTCGGATGTGCTTTTAGCGATTCGATACTTCACCTCAAGAGTGTCTAGAGTAGGTTGGGTAATCACTAACCACCCACAAGCAGATCCTCCCTTGAACAAATGCAGAGTTATTCATACACATGTCGTGAATCGAACTCACATATTTATAGAGAAACATACTGTTATAGTTAATTACTTATCATTTGAGCTATATCCGTGGACAAAATGAAAAGAAGAGTACGTGACATACTGACATGCCCAAAGCGCGAATCATATGTGAATCAGATCAACTAAAGTAAGATGTCATGTTACATGTATGAGCTTTGTTTTTTACTATTTTGACCTTTCAAGACATCTGATTGCCAATTTGACCTTTGGTGTTTTTTTATAATTTTGGGTGGATGAAAACTCATTTTTATCAAATAATCTAGCGAGTACGATTTTTGTTTTAAATTATTTATTAAGAGCATTAATTCTGAAGACAAAATTGATCACCAAAATTTGTTGCCTCACTCGCTCCAATGTTGCCTCACTCGCTCCCATGATTAATATATTTTGACTTTTGTTGGTTAAATTTTAAAAAATTTAATCATAAATTTTTATTAGATGATAAAAGACAATATAGTCATATGAGATCTTATTAGATTCGTCTCAATATATATTTTTGAAATGTTAACTCTTTTATCATTTTTCAAATGTAGAAGATATTTACGTTTTACATTGTATTTTATTGACCGTGAAAAGTGTGACAATCATTTAAGGATGGAGAAAGTAATATATTTGGTTATTTGGCATTTGATCATACTTGTCGTTAAAGTAGACATTCTTAATCATATGTTCAGAGCAATTAAATTTAATTACTCTGACTTTCACATACTGTTTTTATTGGCAAATTGTAATCTATTAATATACTCCTAACTTAAATTAGTACAAACATCTTGAGTTAAACAATACTTCCCTATAAAACGCCTCGTATTTATAGGTAAATACTCTCTCTGTCCCTAAAAGATTGTCACATTTTGACTTTTAGTAGTCAAACATTACAAAATTTGATCTAGAATTCGTATTAAACGATAAGAAATAATATAGTCTTGTGGGACCTTGTTGGATTCGTGTCAATATATATTTTTGAAATATAAACTTTTTATAATTTTTCCGCATGTAGAATAATAGATATTTATGTTTTAAATCGTGTTTTGTTGACCACTAAAAGTCAAAATATAACAATCTTTTATGGACGAAAGGAGTATATAATATTTTCAAGGCCCTACTTTTCAAGATCTAATTCATAGAATACCATCAAATACGGAGTATTAAAGTTTTTGGTTGTCCCATTTTGAAGCATGCTATTTTTTCCAATTCTTGTTCTCTACTAACTTTGTGTAGTAGTATCTAGATCAGGTTCGATAAAAGAATCCATTGTTGATAATATAAATATTATGATAACCTTTTTTTCTAATTGTGGTCGCTAATATTCAACGAGTTTTATTAATTGATAGATTTTGAGATAATGTAATAACGTGTAAACTCATTAAGTAAAAAGCTCTATTTAATATGTTCGCCAAAAAAATATTAATATAAAAATGGAATTCGTAAGTTCCCGATGACAAGCTCACCTCCACCAACTTGATAGAAATTTTGAATAATACCCCCTCTCCCCTCTATTTTTTTCTTTTAGTTTTTCCCTTTTTTTTGCTACAATACCTCCTCTCCAGAATTCATTAAGGATAATTTAATTAATCATGAGGAAGAGATACTGAAGCAAAAAGAAAAACATAAACATAAAAAGATAGATAAAATGATATTCTTCAAAATTTCTACCAACTTAATTACTCTTACAGAAAACATTTTGATGATATTCAGTCTTGTAACAAAGAATTCTAGAATATAAAAGGACTTGATGAGGCAGTCTTTACACTAGTATCATCATATGAAGGTACAAAGCTTTCAGATGTTGTAGTATATCAGTAATTAAAGTATCAAATTATTACATTAACTATTTTTATGTATTGTTAAAGTTATTGATGATACTTAATACTTAAGGATGAACCGAGTTAATTTGAAATAGTCCTCGAAAGTAAGTTCAGGTTGTCTTTTCGTCCTCGCAAGTATAAAAGTTACAACTTAGTCCACGATATTGGCCAATGCTTGCATGTAACTCACGAGGTGCGTGGGCCGTTAACATTTAACAGTGTCGTTAAATTTTGGATCAATCTGCAACCGAATATCTTGGACTGATTTGCAATTTTTATACTTTTGGGAACCAAAAGGCAACCTAAACCCACTTTCGGTACTATTTCAGCAATTTGCTCTTCGAACATATTAATGAAAAAGATTCTTACTCGTGACCAGAAGTTTCTAAATTTGCAATTTACTACATCGCTAGTTATATATTTACTATTTCATCGCTAGTTATTTACTATTTCATCGCTACTTCTTATAAGAGTCGAACTCATCACCATATTTACTATTTCATCTTTATCGGTTGAGTTATGTCCGAAAACCGCATATCAGTTATTAAACGTACATTTCTTAGGATGATAATTAATATTGCTTATTACTACACAATGCACTATATGATGCGCTTACCAACTTTAATTGTTGTAGATTAAAATATAAAAGCAGTTATTGTGGTATTCCCGCAAATAGGGAGAAGTTGAGGGGCTATAATGAAGAAGTGGGGGCAGAGCCACGTAGACTGATCCCGACATCCACCGCCCTGAGGCTGCTAAACCTATAAATCGATCATACGTATGTGGAAAGATACCCCTGGGAAATTACTACTTTTGTTATTCATTTTTAATCCCTTTAATTTTCGAATTTTAGTTAGATGCTTAAGCATATAACACTCTTAGTTAGTGGAATTTGATGTATTTGTACTGATAGTGCATTTAGGATAGTGTACAATTATGATTTGAATAGTAATATATGATAAATTATGAAATATACATTATTAATATAATTGATGGATTCCATTTAGAATCAATTTGATTTACTATATTTATGATGATACGAAACATATCATTTATTTTAATAGTGTGTATATGAGATTAATGACATGTTTGATCATATATTTTTTAATTTAACTTTTTTTTTGGATAATTTTAGAGAAAATTGTCCAAAACTAATATTAATGTATTTTTTGCAGTATCTATTGCTATCCTTTCATTTTTTTCGGTTCTCCCACAACCTTGTCCTACCGAAATCGAACGGAACCGAACTGAAACGTACCGGGACCTATCGAGCGAGAACCGACCAAAACCGAAAAGAGTTCGGTTCCGGCTGTGGGAGAACTGATCTGGTCGGTTTGATTTTTTTCGATTCAAATAAAGCCGGGCCGAATCAAACCGCGCACACTGTTACTAGGAATCTATGGCCTCCTCAGCTCTTACTCGTTCATGAATCATGATTGTTTTTGTTAAGTTGCTAAAAGAAAAAGTTACAGTCTTTGGAGCAATTCTGTTGAAAGTGAGGAGCAACTTTTTGAGAGCAAAAAAGAAGTAATAGTACAAGTGATACTTTAAGCTTTAGCTTTAGAGAATTCTGGCACCATCTTCCTTAATGCACTCATCTTGGATCAACTTGGCCTCCAATTTGGATCATCATAATTCATAACTGCTTTTTCAAAACTCTAATCTGTAAAAGGTTTTACTACGTGTCAAAATGGACAAGGTTCGATTTATATATCAATAGCTTTATCACCAAGGAAAGTCAGAACATGCATGCACATCCATTTATTTTAGGGCAAATGATATCGGATATCACTAACGTATAATTTATTTATCACATTTATTATTGACGTTCACTTTCGTGTCAAAGATATCACTCATGTTCCAATACTACTCAACACGTCTACTTTTCTCCAATTTTACTGAAATCACATTTTTAAGCACAAAAATTAAAAGGGCAATTTAGTCACAACGCTAAAAATTATGAGTATCTATTTCTAGATATTACATTTTTCCCCTAATTGGCCATTAATTGAAGCTTTCGAGAAATGACACATGTTCAATTTTTGAAGAGCCCCAAAATTTAACAAGTACGATCTTGAAAAGATGCAATTTTGAAAACGAAACAGGTATAATTTTAAGTGTCGTGACTAAATTGTCCTTTTAACTTTTGTGCTTAAAATTGCGATTTCAACAAAATTGGCGAAAAGTAGACGGGTTGAGTAGTATTATTGAAACATAATAAGTGATGTCTTTGACACGAAAATAAACGTCAGTGATAAATATAGTAAATAAATTAAACATTAGTGATATCCGATGTCATTTACCCTTTATTTTATCTACCAGTTTACCCTAATATAAGAACTAATGATATACGTTAAATCATATATGAACATGTTTTAAAACATTTATCATATATGTCTTGAAAGGATTCTCTCGATAACTCATATTTCAAAAGGGTTTTCACCTGATACTTATGTGATATTGATCATTAAGTTTGATTTTCAGTTTATGGATAAATTGACAGGCACAAAATTATTCAAAATAAATTTTGATATAAATTTATTCAATTTTTCTCATAAAAACTCTTTCTAATTTGTTTGCTATTTAATTTAATTTTATAATATCTCGAATAACACCCAACCAAAAGTATTTGTCTCAAAATTTGTTAAAATTAAAAGATTGCTTCAAAAATGAGCTTTGTATGATTTTACCCCACCAATTTGTCAACAAAAGTCGAACTTAATAATCATTATAACTGAAGTATCAAGTGCAAC
This sequence comes from Echium plantagineum, assembly GCA_003412495.2. Classification (NCBI taxonomy): domain Eukaryota; kingdom Viridiplantae; phylum Streptophyta; class Magnoliopsida; order Boraginales; family Boraginaceae; genus Echium; species Echium plantagineum. The sequence continues at coordinate 24,288,137 of CM016561.1, read as the reverse complement.
ACTCTTGTGAAACACTTGTGATTAAAAAAGAATAATGTAACACATGTGTGATCCAACGATAAATGATCTGAAACATCGACTAAATGACATGTGTGTTATCGACTGGATGGCACACGATACTTCGGTGTATATATATAATATAGGCCATGAACCTACGAGACAATAACTTTTCCAACAATTTTATACTTAGTAAACATATTTTTCGTCATGTGTTCGATTATATACTAAGAAACAATTGAACTAACCAAATGCGTTTTGTTTTCAAACACATAATCAATGAGAATTACACATAGACAAACGTATGTCTCATCGTTTGCCAAGGATAATATGACAAGAAATTATTGTCTTATTAAAGTGTATTACCTTCGAAATAGGTGCAAGATGGTGGTAGTATATATCTAGTATAGAATATTTTAGGATAGAATATAGTGCAAAAGACATTATTAAACCAGTTGCAATTTTTTTTTATCATACATATTTCAAACTTTCATCTATTTCATCACTTCAATTTCAAAAATATCTCATTTGATACTTATGTTATCTGAGCTCTAAAAAATTGATTTCTTTCGATAAATTGACAATGATAATATTATTCAAAACTAATTTTGATATAAACTTCTATTATTAAAGTAACTCATTTTTCCTTTTCATTAATTCGTGTTTATCGTTTTCTTTAATTGTATGATATGTCAAATACATCTAAATATAAATATTCATTCTAATTTTTTTTGTCCAAATTGTAAAATTACCTCAAAAGGAAGTTTGTGGGTAAATTTTATCCCTATCAATTTGTAACAAAAAAATCCAACTTAAAGCTCAGTATATCGAAAGTATCAAGTGAGATATTTTTCGAAACATGTGTGAACAAAAATTACATATGAAAAAATGGTGAACGCTTTGAAAGATATCGAAAGTGTCGTACATCGAGACAAAAGATCTTCTTTCTAAACGAATTCGATTCGGAACTCTTATATGTCCAAGGTTCAATAGTTTTTTTTGTAAATTAGCGATGAGGTGAGTATCGAACTCAGGACCTTCTGATCACTCAGGAGTCAGGACCTTTTCACTAGGTTATTCTATGAACTCGTCCAAGGTTCAGTATTGAAAACAATTTCAGAGGTTTTCCATGACTTTGTCAGTGTCGACAAACAATTCGAAAGATCTCGACTTTCTTAGAACAGGGACAAGTCAAATAGCAATGATTCGAAGCATTTCCTTTTGCACTATTTCGGAAATCCAAGGACGCAATCGTATGGATATGTAAAAAACCCTTACTTAATTGACTCGTTAAACCGAATTGGCTCGATCTCTTCTAGCACTAGACGCCCAACCGGTTATTTTGCAAAACTTTATCAAGTCAGCTTGTCTCTGCAGAAGTGTAATCGGTCTGATCAAAATTAAAGGGTTAGTATAGTTCTTGTTCATCATGGCCCTATCTATCTTCAGTGCTTCAACCACCATAGTCAACAATCACAGTGCAGGTTCTGATTTTATCCCCCTTTTTACCAATTTTGAATTCAGATAAATATTTCAAGACCATTTAATTAGTGAATGTTAATTATTATATTATGTTTATTTATGTTAAGCAGGTACATTAAGTAAACTCCAAAGCCAAGCTGTGGTAGGTATGCCCTTTTTCTTAGTTTGAATTAATATATAGTCTAAATGTATTTTCTTGAAATTATTTAGTTTTAATTAATGTATTTTCTTGAAATTATTACAAAGCAGAGAGCTTTACCAATAAGAATATTAAGTGTGGGCAAGAAGAGGTCACCTGGGGTGCAACTAATAGTTGATGAATACATTGGAAAGCTTAGACATTATTGCGTTGTCGATGATATTCGAGTCAAATCCAATCCCAGAAATGCTCGGTTAGTTCATACTACTTTTTTCTGTATAACGGAAAATAGCATGATGGTCATTATATACTTGACCTCACTTACTGGGATAAGACTTCGTTTGGTTAACGGAAAAGAGTAATGATTGTTATGTACTATAGAGTAAAGATTTTATATTTCTGACTATTGGATATAATGAAATAAATCAATATGGTTCATTGCACTACCTTTGTGGCTTTGCTTCTTATCTAGCGTAGTAGATAGTGTTTGTGATCTAGAAAGTTATGTGATGGTTTTCTATCAATATCACTTGATGTTGATGAATGGTAAGAGGAACAGCGAGTTATGTGATGTAGAAAGTTAAAATAAGTGCTTTACTGATGTACAAGTGATAATGCAGATGGATTTCATTTAGTAATCATAATAATGGTAGTATCATATTCATATGATAATGCGAGAGCAGCTTATTGTGTATATTATTTCAGACTCAAAGAAGTATCAGCATTGCATTGTGTGTTCTGTTCCATATTCAAATAAGTTATGACGATGGAACGAAAGTAATCGACCTGGGTATGAGCTTTGATGCAAAGTGCATGTAGTACCCATATTTATAGTGTTATGGAGGTGCATTTATGCATATGTGATTAGTGGTCAGGCTAACTTCATATCATAGTATGAATAATTTAGTACTCCAACTGGTTCAAAATTATGTAATTTCTTAAATCAACGAATATGCAATATAGACTTTTATGACATTTTCTGTCCTGTAATCATGGATCAGTCGGGATGGCCAAAGCAGAATACTGTAATGTGTATGTCTATAAACTGAATTGTCTATAATGGAAATCTTCAGTTTTGAATAGGTTATTTTAATTCCAACCTGCGTCAGCTCTGAAAACTTATTTTCTTCTATCTCATGTATGTAAGTGATGCACTCGGGATGCTGAAGCCATCATTTAACTGGTAGTTTAGTGGTATTCACCTCATTAGAAATCTTTCCTTGGTATTTAGAAACCTTTCTTCGCAGTGATGCGGTAGCTCAAATTGACCACGAGGACATGGCTGTCATGGGGCTTATCAAACCTGACGAATGGGTATATAATTTGATAACACTTTTGATAATCCATACATTATTTATTTACCTTTCGTGTCTCGATTAAACCTTCCGAGTTACCTGGGATCCGTTCTTACTTCTCCATTCCCGACTTCATTGACATGTGGGTTCCCACTTCTCATGAAAGAGTGGCTTATAGCACTATAGCTAAACAATCACTTATTTGATAATTACATACATAGTAAAATCTTATAACTTAACCTATTTCTACGGTTAATCCTTTATTAGAGTCCATCATTGCTCTGATACCTTTATTAGAGTCCGTCATTGCTCTGATACCTTTTATATGATTATATTTTCATTTAGGTTATCATGTTGGATGAGAAGGGACTTGATGTGGGATCTGAGCAAATGGCCTCTCTAATCGGGAATGCTGGGAATTCAGTAAAAGAAGCTTTTTCTTTTTTTTCATCTTGTGATTTGTACTAAATTAATCATGGGTTTTTGTGGTTATGAAAAGTATATAAATATTTGGAGGAATATCATGTCTCAACCTAGAAAAAAGTAGAAGCTCGTAATACATAACTAGTAGACTAGAAATTTGGTCAATCTTTGATTTTGGTATTGTATTTGTAAAGCCAGGATAACATCCTGCACACTTTCTAGCAGGGGTCATCAAGTTTATTGTTCTGTATTGGTGGACCTTACGGACATGGGAAGCAATTACGAGAAAGATCAAATACATCAATCAAGTTGTCTTCATTAGTCTTGAATCATGAAATTGCCTTAGTTGTCCTCATGGAGCAACTCTACAGGTTAGTTAGATAATATCTGTTATGCACTTGGATGGAAGTTAAAGAGTGCCGTGAGAGACATGATGTTATTGCATTCTGCATTGCCTGATTTGATTCCCTCTGTATAACTGTATTCATCAAATGAATATTAACCAAGTGTATAGAAATGTTATGGGTATGTATTACACCTGTTTGAGACGTCCTGAGGTCAAGTGTTGCTAGTACTCGATCCTTGAGAATTACATACTTCCTCTTTTTGAACTGAATGACCTACTTCTGGAAAAGAGTCGTGTATTAAAATAATGACCTATTTTCTTATTTTACAATATTATCCATCTTGAACCCTTTTATAACTTCACAAAAATTTCTCTTTCTAATTGTTCGTTCACATGTTTTCCATAAATCTCCCTTTCTAAGTTTAAACGAGAGTATAAATAAAATCTTTACACTACCTCAAGTCAATATACTATTGTGAAAATTTCGAGGTAGATCCTTCAATGGTGTTGGCCATGCTCTGAAGTGTTATAAAGCCAATTATCATGTTTGTTTTCCAAAAACTTCCTCCTAAGTGGTAGTGTGTGAATGGAATATTCTGGTTTCTGTAGACTCATTTCATTCTTCACCATTGGTTTACAGATCCTGGACTATTCTCAAAGGCCAGAAGTATCATCACTAGCATCTTATTTTTTCCGTGGCTGTGATGTTTGTAACAACACGTCCATCTCGTGTATGAGCGAGGTAACTCCAAAATATCTTTTCCTTGATCCAATGCTATTAACATTCACTCTAGACATCACTATTCTCTTTCTTCATGTTTATTTGTTGTAACAGAATTGATGTCCTTACAAGTGCATAAGCATCGTATTGCCGTTAATTGTATAAATTTCTTTGGCTATGAAGTAACATTTCTTGTGTGCCTATGCGTTGCCTCTGATGTTTCTTATACTTTTTTGAAGGTATTCAAAAATTCAAGGTGACTTGCTACACTGCGGCTATTTAGTGGATGACCTTTTTTTTTTTTGTAAATTAGCGATTGTGTGAGTTTCAAACCTAGGACCTTCTGGCCACTAGCAAGAGCCTTTTCCACTAGGCTATTCGATTAACTCGTGGATGACCTTTTTTAATGAGATTTTTGGTATATGATGTGTACTCATTGAAAAGGAAAAGAAGTATTCAAATCTGAGAAACATAAAAAATTAGGAAGAATTAGTTTGGAAGACTTCAAACAATATTATTGTTTTGGCAATTTTACCTCTTTAATAATTAGGAAGTATTAGTTGGAAGACTTCAAAGATAATTTCGTAATTAGAGCACGTTTTTGCCAATAATTTTTTTTATTATATTAATTGTGTATTTCAAATGTACTTATTTAAAAATTTGTGTTTAGAGTTAATAATATCTAATCAATTTCACATTCTTTGATGTTACATATTATTTGTCTAATTATCTAAATAAGGAATATCATATAGTGATTAAGAGCATGTACATCAGCTCCCCTAAATTTTTCTCTATAATTCACTCTCAATTGTCACTTTTCTACTTTTGAGTCTAATTGTTCTTTAACAGATCCTCTATTATTCACAACTAATTGAACCATATTAATTATAATTAGAGAATAGGGAGAGTACAAGTTTGAGGCTGAGTGAATAATTTATAGGGAGTCAAGCTATTTTAGGGGAGCTAAAAAAGTGTCAGTTTTAGTAAGTTGAACCCCTATTAAAACTTATAGGGGAGCTGATGCACATGCTCTAACAGTACTATTTAGCTAACACATCAAATAATTATAATTAAGTAATAGTTTGATTTTTTTTTTATGGCTCAAATCTCAATAGTCTGGTGACATCTGACCCAAGCTTTCGACTAATAATAGGTCTTGAGTTTAAATTATGTTGAGATAATTTGTCACATATTTATTTTAATTGTCTGTTATTTAATCATTTCTATATTAGTTATTTATAACACCATTGTATTATATTTTCACCATTAATTTATAATAATGAAAAAGTAAGAAATTGATTATTTGCCTAATATATCGATGAAAGCAGATGATTAGTCGATTACTAAAACTAATGTCAAAAGGATGCATATCTAATTTCAAATAATCATACTCAAGTAAGTATTTGATTATTTAAAAAGATTAATATCTAGTTTCAAATAATTGTACTGAAGTGAGAATGTAATTATTTGTTATTAAAACTGAGTTTAAAAGGATTCATAACTTTGACATAAATAGGAGAAAATATTAAATATCTTGAACGCAAATATGAAATGAAGATTCAACAAAAACTTATTCACTTGATAGAGCTTACCAATCTTTTTATTTCATTTCGATAAAATATACAAGCTTTGCAGGCACATCAATTAACGGATGAGTATGTAATTCTTTCGAGTGCTGGACATGTATAATAGTATTAGTGCATTACCAATCGTATTTCTTTTCAACTTCACCGGCTTGAAAAGGAGGCGCGTGATTTGCTTTATAAATACCATCTTCTTTAACAACCCAAGCTGTTGTTTTAGCGGCACCACAAAAAAAACACTTATCAACAAAAACATCGAAACTCATATCCTTGTTCTTCCACCAAAAATGACAAAAGAAGAGTGTCTTTGTAAACGGACCCCGATGTAGAGCAAAAGACCAATTAAAATCTTCATCTTTACCGAGATCATGATAACCAAGGTCATCATCCTTAGAAGCACAATGAATTCTTAATTTTGGTGAATTTGGAGGAAGATCGTTTACAACATGAACATAGTGTCGTTTCAATTTAATGTCAGGTTCTATTACACCTAATGCCTTAGACATTTTTGTGATAAGCAGTAAGAGAAAGATAATTTCGAGAAAAGACGAATTCATATTGTTTATGTTGGTGGATAAAAAAAACCTAATTATGTATGTCTATATATAATGTTAGTGGTGGGCTCATTCAAAAGATTGTCTAAATTAAAAGTACTACATGAATAAAGAAAACAAAAAAAAACATTAATTATTCAACCCGAAGTTTATTGGGTGAGTTTGGATTTCGTTGAAACTTATTCAACCAGAAATCTATTGGATGTGTATATGTATGCATATGTTAATATGTATATGTATGGTATATGTATATATACATATATTATATATATATTGCCAAGAAATTAATACTCAATAATATGTTACTATTTTTTTACGGGGTACAACATTAAGAGAGCATATTACAATCATTGGCATTAAATTAGTTTAATTTCTAAAATAAGTTGCATCATTATGTATATGTATATGTAATGACCGTTTTGAAAATGATTCATCCAAAATAGAAGTTGAGTATTATGATAATTATTGATATAATTAGAACTATTAGTTAAAATGGTAACTAATACGGAGTATATTTTTGAGTTACCAATAAGATAATCGAAAGAATATTGATTTAATTGAAATGATACTTTCTATCTAGCTATTTCTGAAAATTTATAACAGATCAGATATCTATACCATATATAATATGAAAGGGGGAGAATTAGTTATTTCACTGAAGCCCCGTGATCTTTTCTAACCAATCACAAATATGCATTTGTTGATATTAAAAATAACTTCTATTTATATTTTAATTACTGATCATGTAATTATAACTAATTGTATTACTGATCATGTAATTATTAATAAATATTTTCTAAAAAGAGTTAAGAATGAGATATAAAAATAATAATGAACTTATGTGCTATGATTGAGGAATTTTTATATGCTTTTATTTATGTAACTATCAACTAAAATAAATTAGTAAATAAAAATGTAACTACCAACTAAAATAAATTAATAACGAGAAAAAGAAGAGAAAATATCATAAATCATTGGTTTATTTTTTTTTGTTTGAGAATCCCCATCCTACAAAACTCTTTTGCGCCTCAATTATTATATATAGATTATTTGATATTAAAATATATTAGAACATAATTTAATTAGAAAACATACCATATCTTGTGTAATAAAAGACACTAGCCGTTTGTGCACATTCCAACATGTGGGAACTCATTCTTAATAACAATTATATTTTTGTATAATTTATTTGTTATTATTAAAATTTTGTACTAACATATAAGATAAAATATCAAAAAATTGTATACAATTGAAAAATGAATTTGAAGTAATATAAATGCAAAATATAAAAATATAAGGTAAGATAAATGAGAAATAATGTAATTCCAATCAATTTTCCCTTGTATAGTAGCCTAAATGGTTGTTTACTTTAATTTATCTATTATAACGTTTATTATTTTAATTTATATCTTCCCATCCTTTAATATTTGATGTATGTTATGTGAATAAATAGTAAAATAGAATTTCAAAAAGGTTAGTGCTCCACTAGTAACCCTAACAAATGTATATACCCTTCCAAATAGTGCAAATATATCTCATTGTCCCTCAAACATTACTCCTTTCAAAAGTAAGAATCCTATCCAAACACCTCCAACAAAAAGAAAAAAAGGCCATGTATGAGGAACATTACCGAAAATCGGCTCGCACATCAACGAACAAAACCGATTAACGTGATGTGACGAGAAAACTTGAAAACCACACCGATTAGCATCCCGACTGATGCAATGGGAAACACTACGATAATGAGTTGATAAGGTTATTAAGAAATCTTTATTATCATATCTTCCTTTGATTGCTCCCTACCCACATAAATAAGAATGTTAAGATGCATAGAGCAAATAAACCAACACATCCCATATGCCCATATCTCATCCACCTAAAATGAATTTCTGAAACAAGTAAATGGTTGTGACTAAATGTTTGTAGTCTAAGAGTAGAACATTCGACAAACTAAGAGTACAAAGCTTTATTGGCCAAATGAGCATTATTGGCCTCATAATCAGTTTCTAGTGAACCCTTCTTCACCATTCCTTCCAAGACCACTAGTCTGCTTTCTAACGAACTGCACGATTAAGAAACCGCGTATTAACGAACAGCAAAATATCATTGAACGCACAAACCATGTTAATAATGATGTTTCTGCTGATTGATTCTATATACCCCGTGAAGAGCATTCCTCCTGGAGTAGTTGTTAATAGGAATAAGAGAAACTTTGTTATAGTCATTTATGAACATTTAATAAACTCTATAGAGGGATACAGAGAGTCGAATATAATGGACAAACTGCAACAGGCCAGTCAAGAGGGGGCACAATGGAACCTACGCCGTTCTAAATGTTCTTTTGAAAATCTGCATGATAAGGCTAATTAGGAGAAAAAAGTTCAGAGGGGTCGGACGTAGTTACAGAGGCTGAGAAGAGAGGGGGTGGGAGGTGGGTAAGAAAGGCTTATCATGTAAATAAGAGTTAAAACTACAGTTCATCAAAATAAGAAACATAATAGTATAGCTTACTTAGTTGTCTTAGAAGCGAGAACGGCGTCTGCGAGAACTGAGACCAAGACAAAATAATAAAAGCAGTTAGTATGCAGGCATACATCACAAGCAGTTAGTATCATTAAATGGATGACCTAACACCGAGATATGTGAAAAATATGGGAGTAAGGACATGAGTTTAAGGCAGGTGTTATAAAGCAGTACAAGAAGATCTCACATTCGTTAGTTAGATGGACCCTCCGTCCCTCCCCCACTCATCCATATAATTAAAAAATACAAAAGGGAAGATGATGATAACATCATAGGGGGAGCAGAATTGAGTTTGACACTAAGGGAAGAATTGTTACATGTCGAGAGTTTGATATTATTACGCCCATAAATGAAAACATCAACATCCATCGAAATACATAACTACGTAAAGCCAATACATTCCAAACTGAAAGCCAAGCATGCTTCAGGAATGAGGTTGGAGTTTATCTGTCAAGTTTTACTTTTCATACCCAAGTTGACAAAATTATAGGTTGATTTGATTACGCTTAATACACATAAAATAAACCAGGACAGGCAAGATCATGACCAACTAAATCGAACACGTAACACTTTATCCCTAGGAAAGATGTCATATAGATGACTCACCTTTGTTGACCTGCTCTACTCCTCGAGAGACCACTTGCATTAATCAACTCATCATCAGTCTCATCGGCTCTATAATCTACAAATTCTACTGATGTCACAGAACCCTCATCAGATATTGAAGCATCGTAACTCAACTGTCGGTTTCCTCTCCTTGCATCACTCACCCTTGACCTTCTTCTGTTTCTAGAAGTTCTGAAGATGCAAGATGTCCACCAATTCCTTTCATCCCTGGGAAAGGTAATAAAATCATCATCAGAGTTGTCATCTCCATATTCAATCACATAGTCGCCCAAGACTACCCCACGAGGGACTTCTGCATGTATAGTACTAAGAACGTCTATGATTTCAGAGGATTGCTGAAAATTTTCCCAATCAAGTTGCCTAGCAGGATCGATTTTTGACGGTCGAGCATTAGGATGCTCAAGCTGTGCATGTTTCCGGAGTTCTTTGTAGGTTCCTTCAAAAAAACATTTTGCCTCATCACAACACCGTTTCTTTGCATCCAAGTACACACGAACATTGTCTAATATTATCCACCCAGTGACTTCTCCCCTACACAAGGGACATATTGGCTTTTCCTTGGCTTCCGAACCTGAGCGGTTCATGTTCTCTGCAGTATTTGCATCATTTAGTGGGACCATCTGTAACCCAGACAGGACTCCATGTGCTTGTTTAAATCGGTCCAAACAATTTGAGTGTAGATGGTCTGTATCACACACAAAGGGACGGCAACCGTTATCATGCGAGGAGCATTGAAGGAGCACACAGTTGTGAGGGAAGTCCAGGCATATGGGACATACAATATCATCCCAATTAGTATAGAGCTGAATATCCTCCATCTATATATAATAGTGTGTCAGGTACTATTTTACAGCTCTTGTTCAATGAAAAACACCGACAGATGACTTAGAGATTGAGTATTATGCAAGTTGTACACACCCAAGCTCATGAACTTCCGAGGCAGCGTATTAAGAACTGAAGCAGTGCATCAACACAAACACACAGGTAAGAAGAAATTAAAGAAAATGGTCCAAAATATATATATAAATGGTCACTGCAGTACATCGATGAAACAAAAATTTGGATATAGACAGCATAAACTGAACAAAAGAAGATATTCACACTACATTTTATTTCTTTAAGACAATGAAAACCGTTGATTTACAATCATATGAACTCCATTACAAATAGTACTATATTTATAGCACGTGCAGACACTGAAAATAATAAACGTAGATGAATAAAACTGGTATTGTAATCATTCTGGAGGCCTAGTTTAGTTCTTAACTCTATCTATAGTTTTAGACCAAAGTCATAAGAACGAACCAGGTCCCTACCATAAGTTCTCATAAAAGTAAGGAAGTCAACAGCTAGAACGGGAAAATGAAAAAATGTACAATTTGGAAACTTGAATTAGCTGTAATTTAAGGCAATTACAAGTTCGTCCAACATGTAATTTTACATATCTCTACATTTACTTTACTGCAGATAATAGGTAGTTGTCACTGAGCCTAACTAATTGAACGAAATTTAAGTCTGATGCCCATTCAACTAACAGTAGAATAGCATGAGCACACTGTGATGTCCATGCTTAAATGGAATCGAACATTACTGACTTCTCATATTGTGAAAGTGAAAATTGATTACGTTTGCATTTTCTCGCCTATATGTACAATCAATCCCTACCCACTATGGCATCCGCTCACACAACAATAAAAATATCCACTTCTTAATCTTATATTATGTAACTGTAAGTGAATCTACATCATAAACTCGACCTTTATATTCTATTCTGTACATAATATGAGAATCACATCTTAAACCTAGCATCTTTATTCTCAAAACCAGATACTTGAAGCACTAACAAAAATGCAATATCTACCAATCGTAAACAACAGCGGTTAGCATAATATATCAATAAAATTGCACCAAAATCCCTACCCTCCTATATTTTTATAGCACGTGCAGACACTGAAACGAATAAACGTAGATAAATATAACTGGAACTGCAATCATTTTGGAAGCCTAATTTAGTTCTCAGCTCTATCTATAGTTTTAGACCGAAGTCATAAGAACGAACCAGGTCCCTACCATAAGTTCTCATAAAAGTAAGGAAGTCAACAGCTAGAACGGGAAAATGAAATAATGTAGAATTTGGAAACCTGAATAAGCAGTAATTCAAGGCAATTACAAGTTTGTCCAACTTGTAGTTTTACATATTTCTACATTTACTTTACTGCAGATAATAGGTAGTTGTCACTGAGCCTAACCAATTGAACGAAATTTAAGTCTGATGCCCATTCAACTAACACTAGAATAGCATGAGCACATTATGATATCCATGCTTGAATGTAATCGAGCATGACTGACTTCTCATATTGTGAAAGTGAAAATTGATTACATTGCATTTTCTCGCCTATATGTACAATCAATCCCTACCCACTATGGCATCCACTCACACAACAATAAAAATTATCCACTTCTTAGTCTTACATTATGTAACTGTAAGTGAATCTACATCAAAACTCGACATTTATATTCTATTGTACATAGTATGAGAATAACATCTTAAACCTAGCATCTTTATTCTAAAAACTAGATACTTGAAGCACTAACAAAAATGCAATATCTACCAATCGTAAACAACACCGGTTAGCATAATATATCAATGAAATAGCACCATATCTTGCAAATCCCTACCCTCCTAATTCTCATTTCTGGTTGCTTCCAATTGTTGTTTATCTTTTGATCCAACCTCATAAAAATGACATCTTTTACTAATAGTGTCATTCTTGATCTCACTTTGTTCTTTTCTAATTGAGTGCCAAATACAAAATTATCACTCACTTAATTATTCCGTCGCTAGGATTCATCCAGTCGAAGTAACTAAGTCAAATTGAAGTAATACTAATGAAACTATATATTCACACCCAGATTACAAATTTAAATATGAACCAATTGTTCTTTATCTTTTGATCCAATATGATAAAAAAAATGACATATTTTATTAGAAGTATCAGTCTTGGGTCTCACTTTCTTCTAATCTAATTATCATTCCAAATAAAATCATCAGTTGACTAATAGCATCATAAAAAGTCAGAGTGCTACTACATATCCAAACCATATTACAAACTAAATTCAAACACCTTCATATTCACATGAACAAAAGTCAAACAACAAAACAGATAAGCTAAAATACCCACAAAAAGTACCAACAAACACAAAATGCACCAAAACCCAAAAAAAAGTCAACCCAATAAACAAATTTCCCAAATGAATAAAGCAAAAACAACCATAATCATATACTTCAATTAAGCAAAACCAAGAAATGAGAATTGAAGAAATGAGAACTTACAAGTTCAATTCAGATTCTTCCACTGAAGAATAAAGCAGAAAAATGATGATGAGGAGGAGGGGGGGGGGGAGAAGAACATGAGTGATCTGAAGAGTTTGATTTGGAAAAAGTCAGAAGGAGAAGAGAGTAGGTAAAAGTCATCGTATCATGTAGTCATATTATATACACTAATACACATATACTTAAACATACGTATTGGAAAGGGTTATAGAGTTGACACTTTATCCGATATTTTAAAAAAAGTTTAATCTCTTTCGAACATCACATAACACTAAATTATAACCAATCTATAAAAATATATACATATTTAAATTTATATAGTATTATATTTTTACATCATTTACTCGTCAATTTCTACTCAATTATGTGTATAAAACGTCATTGTGGAATTGTTTATATTGGAAATTAGAGTTTTAATATATATTTGGGAATATTATAAATAATTTATTGTTAAAAGATATCAGTTTGACTTTTAGAGTAGTTAAAATTAATCAATCTGTAATATTGATAGACAATGATCGTATCTAATGGTAGTTTTTAATGTATTTAGTTGGGAAAGTTGTAAGTAATTTGTTCTGGGATGATTGTCATAGTTTTTACTCGTTAGAATTATTAAGTTTTGTGATATTACTCGCAACAAATGATTGTGTTAATAGTAAATATAATAAAATTATTAGTTTTGATGTATATATATATATGTATAAAAAAAGTATACACTACTATCATTTAAATAATTGTTCAGTTTGTTTTTTAGAGTCAAATATTAACAAACTTTAAGTTTGATTGTTATTCAGAGTTTTAATTTTGATTAAAATTATTGATTTGGTTGTATAGTATGTTGAAATACTACATTTTAATAGATTAAAGTATACAGATAATATAATTGTATAAATTTTCATTTTAAGAAATCAATTCATCAAAATTTAAAACATAAAACACACTGAGAATATATAAGTAAAATTCTTGAGTCAAATCTAAAAAGCCAACAATTATAATTTAAAATATAGTCTCTTTTTTCTTTTGAAATGGACAGAATATTTATCATTCACTTCGTTATGATAATGATAATGATGATAAGATGAGTGTGGAAAATGAAATCTTGAAGACAAATTCACACGCAATGAAAAAGTGCAACATATGTGCTTGTGGCCACATTTTATTGTTCTTTTTTGGTTGACCCCTCTAGATTCTAGGCCATCAAAATATAGCTTTACATCTTTTCATTGCATTTCCATATTTATAGGATGTGATTTGTGAAGATGTGATAGGCTGTGTTGGGTTTTGATAAGTCAATTTAATTTCGGAACACTATACATATCTTTGTCGTGGGGATCCCTCACAATTATGTCATCGATCATCACAAGGAGGTAAATTACGGGATATGACTTAAAAGCTTAGGGACTTGGAGACTTGACTTTGCCAGTTTACCATTCCAACACGAGATTTTATCCGCAGCATGACCCAAAGTGGTTGGATAACACTTGAGCATAAACTCAAAGTTAGTGCATGCATGAATAGTTCAAATATGAACTCACATTGTTATAAGAAAAAAATTCAATTACTATATGAATGGAGGGAAAATTACATGTACAAAAAACTAGTAGTAGATGAACCAAAAATGAAGAGTATTTAGTGTGAAGACCAATTGTTGATTCTCCTGAGAACATATAATATATGTTTAAAGTGTTATCTCTATTCAAAAAGCAGCAGCAATGCATGAAGCTGCAATGATTAATGTAGCCAACCCAAATATAGCCTTTCCAGCTGAAGATTGAGCATCGTCTGCTTCTGCTTCGTCAGCTTCGGGCGAGGGGGCAGGGGCCGAAGATTCGTCGATCATTTTCTGTCCTGATAATCTTAAAAAGCCGTGTTTGGTGTCATTGGATTGAAGCACATTCGTCACTTCTTGAGACTGTCCGTATTTAAGGTGCTTGAGTTTGACATCACGTAGTAATCCCGAGCAATATGTGCCTTGATAATATCTTCCATTTCTTCTGGTTTCTTAAGGGCAGAGAGTTTTTCGATTTGTATGTTGTCGAGGCCAAGGACAGTACCTCTTTTTCAATTAGTTTATCAATGCCTAATGAAACTAAAATTGATTTAGTTTGCTGCAATCTGGATAGGCGTCTAGGATTTTAGAGATGGGGTCGACATTTGTTGCAAGAGAAGGAACCCGAGGCAAGAAATGAGCAAACGGCTGTTGAAGGACTCATCCTTTTTACCTGGCTGCAAGATTTCTTTAAAGATCTGTTTCATTTTCAATCACCAGCAAAAAGAAGATGAGTCGATCGCTGAGATGGTGAGATCAGATTGTAGTGTAATAATACATATGCATATCCAGAAGGGAGGAGGTGGTTTTTAAGCTACCCTGTGACCAGGAGTAAATGTCCCCTCCCCCCCCCCCCCCCCCCCCCCCCTACGCGACAGATAAAACTTGTAATGCATGCAAGGAGGACAGTTTAGTTTCAAGAAAAACTGAATAATGTTTTGCAAGCTATTATTGTAAGTACATATGTAAGCATGGAAGTTAATGTGAGATCCTTTTTTCATCTTATATGTAAAAAAAGACGTTGAGTCGTGTGAATTGTTGAATGTCAAGGGATTAGTATAATCATTCATCATCTGAGAAGTTTGGCTCTTCTGGCTTTTGCAACTTGGGCATTTCGACATCTTTAACCTTCTGAACCCCTCTTCTTGTATTTGCAGCGAATCTAGAAGCAAGAATTGTCACCCCTAGATGTTGTTTCACCTGAGAAGTACTCGTTGCAGTTGGATCGTTGAGTCTATCCTCTCCCTCTTCACCTTCATCGCCAGTGTGCTCATCTAAAACCGAATTGAATGACTCTCTCATCCAGAGGTCTCTAATCATGACTCTCTTCTTATGACGACGCCAAGCAGCCTGAATGAAACAGGCAGCCCATGTTCTCCAATGGTGGGAGTAGTACCGGAAGGTATGTTGGAGCTTCTTACTATGCAAACGTCTGAATTGATTCGCGACAAATTTGAGATCTTCTGCTCTGAGAGCAAAGGCTTCCACTTCACTAAGGGCTTTCACTGTTCTTGTGGAAGAAGGCAAATTAGCTACAGATTTTGGAAGCAATGCCCAAGCTAGCAATTCCTCGCCACAGAAATCTCCTGGTTTTAGAGTGATTGAGTTAAAGAAACCAGTCCGGCCTCCATTTGTGGTCGAACTCTCTAGAGTGCCTCTGATAATAAAGAGCATCTCTGAAACTGGATCACCCTCACGAACTATGTATGTACCCTGTGTGCTCAAGGAAGACAATAGGCGCTCACATATCGCATCAAGCAGCAAGTTGTCCATCTGTGAAAAAAATGGGACCTGCAAGATGAAAAACAGTTGTTAATATTTGTGCGTAAGGAAGCCGTAATGATCAAAATAGAGGTCAAAGGCTATGCACCAAGTGCCAGTTGTAATTGTAGATATCATATCGTCTAGCATCTTACACGTCGAACAAGGTCCAAACATAAATGCCGCTGAATATCACGACGAAGATCAGCTGGCAATGCTTGTAGGATGGACTCTTCATCCACCCCTCGTGTTGCAAGCCATTTATACTGCACAAATCGCCGCACACGGTGTTGCAAGTTTTGAGGAAGTTGTCGATGCCTCATCCACTCCTCTGTGTCTCTTCTCTTCAATCTCCATTCCTCAAGCCTCACAGTGATCGATTGCAGGTAGGTCTGCACATAAAGCAGGATTAATACAAGTTGAAACTTTGAGACAAGTGTTTCAATTTGAACTCAACTACCAAAATGCAGTTATTTATGCAAGATCACACGGATTATCTCCTATGCAGTATCAACAGAATATTACACGTTAGTTAATTCTAAGATAAAAGGCCAGAAGAAGCGTGGGGAGATTAAATAAAAGAGCATATAAGAATAAAGAAAGAAACCTATAATAGCAACGAGTCACATGAACTAAATAAAACAAAAACCTCAACTGGTACCTGCATGTTTCCTATCAAATGAGCAAATAAAACAAGCCCAAAGATGGCGATGAGGATAGCAAATATTGTTTCTCCGATAAAAGTACTTGTTGTCAGTGTCTGGCCATAAGAACTGCATTCAGGACGCAGACAGGAACATGGTTAGTTATAAATGGGAATTCACAATAAATAAACATAGAGCTACTAAATCAACTTATATCCAGAAGATTATACCTTAGGTTTTGCAATCCCCACCATAAACAGTAAAGATACTTATCAAGGAAGTCAACTGATAAAACGTTATTGCTGACAGCATTTCCAAATATTCCATAATTGAAGAAGGTTTTGTTCTCAGGATCACAGGTACTAAAGAGATGGGTGCTATTTGCCCATGTCTTTCTGTCATCATGATTCAAAGTTCCGCAGTCTAGATATTTAGGTACACAATTGAGAGGACTAACTTCATGATTACACGCTGATTTCCAGCACGTTGCATGACGTTCAATGGACAATAGGTACCAGGAAGCCCCTAAGACCTGTAACAAAAGAAACTGCATCAGTTAGAAACTACAATGGCCTAAAAAGAGAGAGTGAAGGAAACATCAAGCTCCATCAATCAATCTATGATAGAAAGAAGGATAAGATTTAGGAAAAGTAAACTACATGGCTAGCTAGCATGTAGAGGATCAGATTGTATGCTGCACCAGCCCAAGCTGTTTTAGTGACCACTCCTGTAGCTTTGATAATTTGAGAGCTCAGTGGGAAAATAAGGTAGAAACGTGGTATATACTGAAGCAGAACTATCAGTACGAGCGCGTTATTGGTGTGATCAGCATGTGAACTTCTGATAGCTGGTATGAGGAACCATATAACTACCTGCCAAAGAAGTCAACCGCATTCAGGTAAAACTAAAAGAGTTATCATCATAAGATAATAATAGCGAAGTAGAAAAGAGTTGGCAGCAACAATAATATAGCCAATTTTAATAGCTATAAACAACAAGACATGTTGCAACTTCAAAATTATCTCCAGTGTGGGTAGCCATAGGACAAATAGAGAAACTAAGTTGGTATTCTAAACCGATATAAGCACTCCCCCACCGGTCCCTCCTTCCTCCTTTCTAAAACTAGGACACTAGGACCACTATTGAATTCACAAATGGTCCTATTTACCAACCTATTAACTCCATAGCTTATGCTACCCTAATACAGCTGATCACTTAATACAAACTTGAAATAGATCAACCTGTTAAGATCAAGACAATTCTTCAGTACCTGAGGAAGAGGAAGTGCTGCAATCAAGTCAACAAAGAAATCAGACTTCAAATACCTCCTTGCGATCATTTTACGATCCATAACAAGTTCGCCTCTACCAAACACCCTTGAGCTTGGGGAAACATAGGCAATCCGGAACTTAATAAATATATGCAGAATATAAAAAACATCAGCAATTGTCCTAAAACATGTTACAACAATCGCCAGATTCAAATCTGTTGTCATACAGGAGGATTTCTTTTTACCATCATTCACTACTGTAGGAAGATAAAAAAACAAAGGATCAACAAAAAGCGCTACAAAACAAAAGAACAAGAAAATTCTGTTCCATTGCAGGACATGTTCACTTCCAGGATCAAGAATCCATTTTTCATAATTCTCTGGTTCAGAATCTTCAGGAAAAATCTTAAACCTCCCAAATTTAGGAACCCCATTTGCTTTAACCTTCTCATTGAACCCCCCTTCAGATTTCAACAATGGTGCTGAAGCTCTATAAACTGGCACTTTCTTTTCCCATGGAGGAAGTTCAAGACTTTGTCTTCCATCATTATAAAACCTGTAAAATAAAATTTGGGTGCTCAAATAATGCAACCAGAAAGCCAAATACACAAAAAACAGTACAAAATCATTCAAACATAACACACACCTCACAGTCTTTTCTCTTTGAAACTCCATGTGTCTGAATTTTATCCTAGTAAAATTTAGGACATTGAGAATTGGATCATGTCTGAAAACAGTTGTTATCAGTTAATCAGTTTATACTTCATTCACCTATTATGTCTTGTACGAGAATGCTATGAAATGTAAGGTTGAGATTCAAGAATGAGAGTTGAATGGCCAAGAAAACGAAACACCAAGTTTGGAAATGGTCGAGGAGGGGGAGGGTGGATCATGAATGATAATTAAAACTTTTAAGATTTAATTTATTTGTTTCTATAAGTAGTTGACTAATGTAAATATTCATTACCATTCATTAATTTGTCCGAATGTCTCACGTAAACAGTTTGTATAAGTTATTAACTAATGTAAATATAAATTGATATTACATTAATTTTTGTCTCACCTAAACGGGATGCAAATCGATCAGTATACGATCTTACCCTTACGATGTTGGAAAACTAGAATAAAACGCTAATCGGAATGATAAATGATAATGTCAGAACAATTTTCATATCGCCAGAACAAAACTATAATGAATTCCTTTTATGCATTTTGATTCTATGACTTATAATTACAATATTAATTGTTGACGATATAATACTTTTATTATATTTAAATAATGAAAATATGAATAAATTTATAATTAACAATTAAGATTACTCTAAAATATAGTTTGATGAAATTGGTATAAGAGGAATTAAACATGATTTTGCTCGGAAGATATAAAAATTATTTTAACATTATCACTAGCCAATCGAAATAGGTGTTCGGATGGTACACGATTTTACCCTGCCGTATGAAACATCTAAAATGAAATAGTGAAATTAAGACATACAGCTAAGAGCATCAAGTGAATATGGCAAAATGAATAAATTGGAGAGAGAGACGTGAAGGCCATGATATATAATTTAATGCAAAAGATTAACTGCTGGAAGAAGATGACACTGAAAACAAGAAAGATATCATTTTATCAAACCAGATTTTTAGGAAGATTTCTTACTTCCATTTTTTCTCTAAGAACCTGCAGCAAATACCACTTTTCCAAAAATACTGCATGTAAATTTGGATGATTAACACTGAGTTATATATGTTGCCTAGTGATCGGGAGAATCAAGATTTGTTCGATATTCGGTCCGTTTACTCATTCAATATGATAACGGTTCAAGAATGGCTCGAAAAATTGACAGATGTTCGATAAATTATCCGATTTCGATGTTAATTTTTAATAATTCAGGTGCTTATTTGGAATTTTGAATTTTTTTAAAAGATCTTTTTCATTTAAGATTTTTTTTATTGGGAGGATACCAATAAAAAAATATACCCGATATGATTACCAAACCAGACCGAGTAGGACAAGTAAATTATCGTCCCTGGTTCTCGGGACACCAGAAACCCAAACTAATAACAGCACTGAATTGTTGTCACAAAACTTCGATTTTATAAACACGTGAACCGTCACACTAACGAACCTCGTGCGCCCTTCTTAAACTTTATATGGTTTTGCATAAGGTCAAATATGGTCTTCACACTCTTTTTGAAACAGTCAATTTTAGTCTTTTAAAAAGGTAGAAAATAGCCAGTTTTCTCAAAGTGAAAGAAAAGGTATAATTTAGAGAGTTGAAAAATGAGACTTTTTCATGTGCTTTAGTTCAACTGTTAATAAAGTCGATTGGACTTGATCTTCTTAATAAAGGTAATTGACTTGATCCATTTGTATTGCTTTTGTTTCAATTCGACGAGGTAGTTGACCTTTTTTTACAACAAATCGAAGTAGTTAATAATTATAGCATAAAAATATTTTCTAACATATTTCATGTAAACAAATATCCTAATTTTTAATTCTTAATGACAAATATAACACTTAAATCTAAAAAAAATTAACCAGCTTGAATTTCGATTATCAAACTTAATAAACTAAGGTAAGGAGACTTTAATTAAATCAAATTGACCAAATAGTAAAACACTTGAAACACTTTATCTAAAAGATGTACTCTCCACCATATGTCATTGTTCATTTATAAGAAATTTGAGTTTAAAATTTAAAAACCTGTCAAATTTTTGAAGTAGATAAAATACAAAAATTGGTACAACAAATTTCAAATAATTAACAAAGAAAATATGTATCTTCGAATAATAAAAAGTCGTGCATTTTAAATCCTCCAACCAATTCTTGAGTATAGTGAAGTAAATTTATTATGTTTTCTATTTATTACTTAAAGTAGTAGACAGTCTTCCGTCAAAGAACCTCTCACGAAGAATTAAATAAAACAGACAAATTACTAGGAACAAATTAGTAAATTTATTATGTTTCAAAATTTTAACATAAAAAACAAACACAACCAGTTTTTTTAAATGAAATTGATAGTAAATAGGATTATAGAGATTATTTGTTAAGTTATGTTTAAAAGATTGAAAAAATTAAATAATGAAAATATAATAAAGAATATCGCACAAAATGTACTTCCTCTGTTTTATTCTAACCTATTATTTGAAATTCGTGTAGTCAGAATTTGAAAACTTTGACCACCTTTTTTTTACTAGTCGATAAGAAATAATAGTCATATTGAATCTTGTTAGATTCGTACCAATTTATATTTTTGAAATATTAACTTTTTATAACTTTTATACGTGTAAAATTAAAAATATTTTCGTTTTAAGTCGTGTCACGTTAGCTGTGAAAAGTCAAAAAACTATCTTAACGAAAAACAGAGGGACGGCACCCAAATAATGCGGACAACGAAGAGTTCTTGAATTAAATACGCGTGTTTCAGTCAAACTATTCTCGCCACTCTAAAATCCCCATTTCTTCTTCTTCATACATCACTTGATACTTCAGTTGCCGTCTTCCAGGGGCCAATAATGTCCCCCCACCCCACCCCACCCCAACACCCCACCCCCCACATGACGAACCACAGAATGATTATATAAAAATAAGAAAAAGAAAGAACACGGTTGACAAATTGGTCTGTAGTGGAGCACATGCACAAGAATTTTTACAAATTATTGTGTTTATATTCATATGATTAAAATAAAGACTATTCTTTAGTTTGAGGAATGTAAAGTGATGTATATAAACATAAAATTTACTATTAAACACAACACGTTTTCAAGGACTTTTATCCCCCTTCGCTTTTCTACCCTCAAAATCATCCAAGGCGTAAATGTCATAAAGCATTGTTTTGGTTTGGTGTAATAACAAGGAAAAGCCAAAACTGTCCCGGGGCATAGCTCAATGATCACACGATGGAGTGTAAAAATCATAGGCCTAACTCAATTGGCCGCTCCATACACACAAGTCAATATCATAAGATCACCCATCACATATCAAGAATCAAAAACCTGTTAACAAAATGGTAAATACACTCACTTGTAAACAAATAGGTAACAGGGGTTCAACTCATCTCATCGCTCGATGTCAAAAACGAATTCAATATTGGGAGATTGGCACTTCAACTTAAAGATTCTTATACCAAGGCAAGAACCCAAATAATTTTGCATTGTGTCCGTGTGTGGGTTGGAGGGGCGAGGGGGGGGGGGGGACGCAAAGTAACTAGTTATAGTAACATATGTAGAAAAGGTCTCTTCAATTTCATGATTCAAAATAGGCCAAATGGCACTGGACATCACTAACGTTTGATTTATTTACCATATTTATCACTGGCGTTCACTTTCGTGCCAAAGACATCACTCATGTTCCAATACTACTCAACTCATCTACTTTTCGTCAATTTTGCTGAAATCGCAATTTTTAAGCACAAAAGTTAGAAGGGTAATTTAGTCACAACACTTAAAATTATACCTGTTTCGTTTTTAAAATCGCATCTTTTCAAGATTGTACTTGTTCAATTTTGGGGCTTTTCAAAAATTGAACATGTGCCGTTTCACGAAAGCTTCAATTGATTGCCAATTAGGGGGAAAATGTAATATCTAGAAGTAGTTACTAATTTTTTTAAGTGTTGTGACTAAATTGCCCTTCTAACTTTTGTGCTAAAAAATGCGATTTCAATAAAATTGGCGAAAAGTAGACGAGTTGAGTAATATTGGAACATGAGTGATGTCTTTGGCACGAAAGTGAACGTTAGTGATAAATATGGAAAATAAATAAAACGTTAGTGATGTCCTGTGCCATTTGCCCTTCAAAATAACTACAACTATTTTCAAAAAAGAATTTGTTCAACTAGCTACTTAAACAGACGGAAAAAGATAACATAGAAACACACAACAATATACATCAAATAAACATATTATGGCCATTAACCAGCTAGAAATGATTACCGCGTTTTCTTAAATTTCAACCTGATTCTGGCAGTTGTGAAGTTTATCAATCAATATCCACAACTACGTCAAGGGGCTAAAAATCATGATTAGTGACCAGAACTAGCAATTCTCTACTGACATTCGAATATCGACACGATAAAACCATCAAATGAAGAAAAATAAAGAGAGGGCTTGACTTCCGAAAGGCTATTCTCGGTAGCTGTGAAACATTTCGACTCGATAAATTAACTAATTAAGCCATGAATATCACATGTCCTAGTTAAATAAAGCAGCAAGGTGTAAAAACAACCAGGCAGATCAGAAGTTTGTGAAGAACCGTGCAAAGTCATCGCTTCATCTGGATGGGCTTTCAACAGGCGAGCTCTAAAGACCTTTCGAAATCGACATATAAGCCGCAAAACGAGAAATTTGGTCCTCTATTAAGTTCTATGAAGAAAAGCTAAATGCCGAACTTCTGAGGACCATAATCACCATATTATGTACCTGCCAGAAGGCTCTGAAGCCGCTCTTCATCCTTTAAATTAAGTTAAAAACACCATAAAATCGGAGTGACGAACAGCATGACTGCAGAATCAATCAAACAGAATCTAGTGTTGCCAGCCGGGGTCCGTAATTATTCATATTAAAATCTGACGCAGAGCAGTGAAGGACAAAACCAAGGAGGAGAGTAGAAGCTAGCAGAAAACCAACGTGGCAGTACCATGAAGAGACCTCAACACAAAATTAAAATCTCATGCAGAGCAGTGAAGAACAAAACCAAGGAGTGTAGACGCTAGCAGAAAACCAACGTGGCAGTACCATGAAGACACCTCAACACAAAATTAAAATCTCATGCAGAGCAGTGAAGAACAAAACCAAGGAGTGTAGAAGCTAGCAGAAAACCAATGTAGCAGTACCATGAAGAGACCTCGACACAAAAACAAAAGCATAAATGTTTAGTGGTGCATTCGTCCAATCTTTTCGCAGAATATATATGAAAGCTATTTAAGATCCAAAATGTTTACTTAAGAATCAAACAGATCCAAAAGAAGAAGAATTACAGAAAACATCATACTGAAATAAGAAAAGAAACTTAACCATCCAGAAGTAGAAGCAGAGCCCATCGGCCGCTTACAGAAGAGTAACTAAACCCAAGCAGAATAAAAGCCAACTCTGGCATATTTTAGCACGAGGCAACTCGTTATCATCAATCCCTGCTCCTGCTTCTGTGTCGGTCTCGAAGGCCATTTCTGTATGATAAACAAGCTAAGTGATTAAGAATAGAGAACTAAAGGCTAACAAGTATAAATAAGAAAAATTTCCAATCTCCTAATGAAGAGGACAAGAATTTACCCATTTGTATATGGAAGTTCATCACGTCCACGGTAAGGTGGTGGTGACCTCTTATAGTCATTACCACGAGGTGAAAAACTGCGACGTGCAGGAGACCTACCACGGGGACTGTAACTTCTGCCAGAATAAACAACAACAAAATAAAATAAAATAAAATAAAATGAAGAGTATATCCATACAACTCAATTATAGAGATTTGAAATTTCTAAAAGCCCCTAGTCTCAAAAGCCACAAGGGAGAGAAATGAAAATTAACTTCTCTACTGATCGTTAATGTTTTGATATGCCATACATGATCTTTTGTTTTGATGATAAGTGAACACATTGCTTGTGATGTCCTTACCTGCGGCCATAACTTGGACTCCTTCGATACCTAGGTGGGCTACGACTTCGACGCCTTACAGAACCTCCACGATTTCGACATTCACGAGCAAAATGACCAGGCTCGCCACACTCATAACATTTTGAATCAGAACCAGAGCGACCACCACCACGCCCCCCTCCACGGCCTCCACTGCCTCTAGAGTTGTGAGAAAGCTCCACTCTCCAACCATTTTTACCTGGTATGAGATGTTTTCAGGAATGATTCTTTACAATAGTACACACATCTATGGAGATAAAAGCAATCCAATAAGACCAGTAACATTTTTGGAGTTGCGCAAGGGAAACCAATGGAAAGTGTTGCTAACCCATTATGGTGTTACTAACTTTAATGTGCATCTCAAGGAAGAAAAAATACATCCAAAAGAGTAAATATGGAACAAAGTCTTACGTTAGTGCGCAATGAAATTCTCCATTTATTTAATATATAAAAAAGCAAACATAGTTCATAAGGAAAAGGACAAGCAATAGAAGACATACCATCAAGTTCGCGAATTGCATCTTCAGCATCCCTTCTATCATCGAATTCTAAAAAGGCATAGCCTGGGGGCCGTCTTGCAACCCACACACTGCAAATGGTTCATTACATTGACACGAGAATCAGAATTAAATAGAAAGAAGAAGAAAAAACTAATTGGTGTCCCACTAACTCCTCACATCAGACAGACAACCACATTATCTACCTAACATAATGTCAAATTACAGAATCAGGAACCAGTTCCAAAATCCGGAGAAAAGCTATAAAAAAACTCCAAGCAGGCAGATTAAGAACGACTAAAGTCATTATGAAACTAAAAAATGATTGTATACGACGATTTCTTCATGTGATCATAATGTCAACATCTGAAATAGATAAGACAACATAAGCCGCATTCAAGTCTATCCAGATAATGATGGCACTTCGAATTTCATAACAACTTTGACAACTTATGAATGAATAACTTTATACTCTTTGAACTTCCATGAGCCTAATTTTCAGGTATGCAGTAAGCAAAATCAAGATCAGATCAAAGTTTTCTCAGATGAATTGAACAGAATCGTGTCAGAGTAAATCATCCAGAAAAATGTAACTGGAGAGGAAATAATTAGGCAAATCATGGGACTAATGGGGAATCCTGCAACAAATAAGAACCTTTCGAGATTGATCATAAACGTAACTAAAAAAATTAGTCAAAGCAAAGCAAATTGTAGTTATCAAATTTCACCTCCTAATAGTTCCAAAGTGACGAAATTCATCTTCAAGTTCTCGTTCACTGACACGGGGATCCAAGTTGCCAACATACACTTTCGCCATCCTGAATCAAATTTCTGCAGAATGCACTCAATATGGTCAACTCCCTACACAACGATCTTCTAATAATAAACTTAAAAACCAATTCACTGAACAGAAACATATCCAAGTTCATATGCATACTGACAAAAAGCAAAATATACACTACCTCTATTTCAAAAAGATTTCAAAGTTGTGA
Source organism: Echium plantagineum (assembly GCA_003412495.2). Classification (NCBI taxonomy): domain Eukaryota; kingdom Viridiplantae; phylum Streptophyta; class Magnoliopsida; order Boraginales; family Boraginaceae; genus Echium; species Echium plantagineum. The sequence continues at coordinate 24,261,770 of CM016561.1, read as the reverse complement.
ATTGTGAATGATGGTTTTTTAATGTTTGAACCCAGTCCGGTTACACTTTGTGCTACACTTAAAAGTTAAAACTCCCTTAATATCATTTCCCGTGTTTTATTTTTTAGTTTCAAATTTACTCTTACAAACAACTAATACACATCATAATCTCGACAAAATGTGTAACATAGGATCTATCCAGAGACATACCTGCAATACTTCATATGTTCTTCGACGACAAATATTTCAATATATAATATTTTTTTCAACGCATTTTACAATTAACACAGTAACCTTAATTAAAATCAAAGTAACACTCCGAATGTTTCAATTAATACTGAAAATTTTGTTAATTTTGACCGTTGAAAATCAAACCGGAAAAACTGACTGGAAGCTCGACCAACCTCTTAAAACATTGATTGGAGCCAAATGGGTGTATATTATTCTCATTACACTTACTAATTCATTAATAATTACAAAACAACCTCAGTACACAAACAATTAATGTAATAGGAGTAATAAATAGAGCCTACCTGAGAATCGAGGATTTTATGAGGCAAAACCCTAGATGGAAAGAGCGAGAGTTTTGTAGTGGGGGGTGGAGATGGGGGTTATGTTATCGACTTATCGTGTGAATGTGATCCTATAATGGAGGCCCGCGCCTTTATTTATTTCATTGCTTGCCAGTTGCCTCTACAGTTTGATTGGGCCGTTGGGCTATTGGACTACTTTTTGTTATACTTTTATTTCGATATTAGCAAATGGTTTCATCGATCACTCACGTTTGTTAAAAAATAGTAGTCGATCACCCTAGTATGACTTTATATACTTTCGATCACTCATGTTGGGTATTATGTGTACTTTTGGTCACTCACAACGTTCTTTTGGTACAACTCTTAATTTTTCGAAATTTTTAACATTTTTGTAAGGGTATTTTAGTCATTTTCCCATAATTTTTTAACTTACATCAACTGACTTTCATTAACTTCCATTGCACTCTACATTTCCATGACAAAATTATGGGAGAATGACTAAAATATCCTTATCAAAATGTTAAAAATTTCGAAAAATCAAGAGTTGTACCAAAAAAACGTGTGAGTGACCAAAAGTATACATAATACCTAACATGAGTGATCGAACGTATACAAAGTCATACTAGGGTGATTGACTAGTGTTTTCTAACAAACGTGAGTGATCGATGAAATCATTTGCTCTTTCGATATATTTGATTGTTTGGGGAAAAAATACTTTATTAAGGAATGGTGTAAGATTACTAATATGTACTCAAATAAAGGTGTTGCAATGTTACTTTATCAGGGACGAAAAGTATTTTATAGGGGCAAAAACGAGAAAATAGGCTTAAAAGTTCATTGAAAATGTAAACAATCAAACATTTTGAAACATGACAAAAAATTTAAACGATCAAATATATTGAAACAGAGGGAGTATCTAATTACAATCGTAATAGATTCAACAGTTAGGGTACTTGGATTCGAAGTTTGATTAAAACTTGATCGAATCAAACAGATATATGAGATTCGATGAGTTCACCGAATAGCCTAATGGAATAGGCTCTTGCTAGTGACCAGAAGGTCCTAGGTTCGAAACTCACCTTATCGCTAATTTACAAATATATATATATATATATGAGATTCGATGAAACTCGAACCGAAGGCTTCAGTCGCCTCGAACAATTCAACAATTCACAAATAGTCACGCTTGAAATTCGCTTCCTGGAGGTGAATCCAATCCTCGAAGTTGACTTGAAATGCGCAAAAATCGCACAGAGTGGTTGCTGGAAATCGCCGAGATGCCTAGAAATCTCCCTAAGTGGCTACTGCCATGAAACCGCTACAAAAGCAGCCACGAAAGCAAATGAAATATGTTTAAATATATTCCTCTGCGAATATCGAACCCGAGACCTTAGAAAGAGGCTCATGTTTAGTACCACTAGGCTAGAAGTCTTAATACTTTTTTTTTTTTTTTGTAAATTATCGATGAGGTGAGATTCGTATCCAGAACCTTCTGGTCACTAGCAAAAGCCTTTTCCACTAGGCTATTCGATTAACTCTTGAAGCCTTAATACTTAATAGTCAATAGCCTCATCTATTATACACATATTAAAATAGTAAGTTTCAATAGTAGTAATAAGGCTTATTTTCATTTTGGACCCTGAACTATGATGAAAATTTTAAATTAGACCCTAATACTATCCTAAGCCTCATATTGGACCTCATACTATGGTTTGTCTCATTTTACCCCCTAAAACGCCAAATATGATGTAATTTCGTTTTAAAATAAGGGCAAAATCGAAATAGCACATATATTAAACTTTTGGGCACAATTCACAAATAACAAAACTTATTAAATTAAAAATAAATCTCAGGCTTATTTTCATTTTGGACCCTGAACTATCACGTAAGTTTAAAATTGGACCCTAATACTATCATTAGTTATTTGTAAAAATTCCCCAAAAGTTTGATATATGTAATAATCCGAATTTGCCCTTTTTTTAAAACGAAATTCAATCTAAAATTGGCATTTGAGGGGGCAAAATGAGACAAAACGTAGTATAGGGGGTAATTTGAGGCTTATAATAGTATCAGGATCCAATTTGAAACTTACGTGATAGTTCAGGGTCCAAAATGAAAATAAGCCTAGTAATAAAAGCCATAATTTTGTATCCAATATTTAAAATCATAAATCGCTAATTTTTTTTTAAAAAAAATTATTTTTGTTTGCTATGATATTTTGGTATTTGGTAAGTATTAATCTTATTTAGGAATAATAAAAATTATAATTCAGCGTTTACTTTTAAAGTTGTGATGTTCAGATTATAATGAATGAAGTTGTGATGTTGAGATTAAGATTAATGAAGCTGCGATGTTGAGAAATTGTTGTCTTTTTCTCCTGTATTATAATTACTACTGTTGTTAGTGAAGATATTGCTCAAGTATTGATTTTTTTCTCCTCTCTTGCAAAAGTGTATATACAATTAAAGGTTGAGCAAATGGCTTCATCGATCACTCACGTTTGTTAAAAAACACTAGTCGATCACCCTAGTATGACTTTGTATACTTTCGGTCACTCATGTTAGGTATTATGTATACTTTTGGTCACTCACCCGTTTTTTTGGTACAACTCTTGATTTCTAGAAATTTTTAACATTTTCATAAGGATATTATAGTCATTTTCTCATAATTTTGTCATGAAAATGTAGAGTGCAATGGAAGTTATTGAAAGTTAGTTGATGTAAGTAAAAAAATTATGGAAAAATGAGTAAAATACCCTTACAAAAATGTTAAAAATTTCAAAAAATTAAGAGTTGTACCAAAAAAACGTGTGAGTGACCAAAAGTACACATAATACCCAACATGAGTGATCGAAAGTATACAAAGTCATACTAGGGTGATCGACTAGTGTTTTTTAACAAACGTGAGTGATCGATGAAGCCATTTGCTCTTAAAGGTTTATGTACATAACATAGTTGTAAATTGAGCAATCACTATAGTTTTGGTGTAGCGTTTTACCCCTTTGCATTTTTTATGGTTTTATTTTAGAAAGATTTTTTTGTTGTAATGATTTTTTGCTTTTGTTTTTATAAAATAGGGAGTTAAATAAGTAAACTGAAAAAGTATCAAAACTAAAACACCTTCTTAAATTTGATAAAGGTACTAAATAGAGGAGATTTTGAGGATTATTTTAAGGAAACTAGTGTGAATGCTCTTACACTTTATGAATTGTACGCTCATTGCATCACCTCTTATACTTCACACTTGAATGCGGTACTATTTTTTATTTTATTTTTTGTAAATTAGATTTTTTATTCTATTTTTTTATAAATTAGCGATGAGGTGAGTCTCGAGCCCAGGACCTTTTAGTCAATAGCAAGAGCCTTTTTTCCGCTAGGCTATTCAATTAAAAAAAGAAATAGAGTAGTGTAATGTCCTCAATTCTTCATTCCCCCCACCCCAAAGCCATAGCCTCCATCCCTTCATAAATATAAGTTTTAACTATTAGTCTACTACTTTTGGGGAATAAGATTTATGTATTTTGAGGTGGTGAGAAAAGAGCAATGCAATTATTTTTGACAGTCGAAAGTTTGATAATGGCACTCATTATTTGAATCCATTTTACAATACAAGTGGTCAAGTGGATTAGGATTAAATTATATTGTTAGAAGTTGAGGTTTTAAGAAAAAGAATGGTTGCTTCCTTTTCTTAACATTCATACAGTAATAACAAATAGATTAAAATACACAACTAAGAAGAAAAAAATTGTATAAAATTTTACTTGCTAGTTGCTATCATAACAAAAAAAAATACTGATGTGCAACTATCTCAAAGCTCATCAAAAACAATGTGGACTACTTCATCACTTCAATACATCTCTAACATAACTCTGCATCAAATAAATCACTGGTATCTTGTATAGAGCGAAAAGATTACAAAAGAAATCGCATTATTACTTATAAGTCAATCACCTATATATTTTCCACTTGACGCGATAACTTTAATCACTATAGAAGGTACCAGGGATATCTGTGATCGACAGATAAAAAGAACCAAATCACAGTTCCATGGCCAAACCAATAATAATCTATAGATGATGATGTATACTTCCAGGCCCGAAATTGTACAGGAGAACTACGTAATCACTATCTTGCAGCTGAAATTACAGAATGCCTGCCAAGTAATCACAAGATATAATGAATCTGATATATAATTAGTGTTCGCAATCCTACAAATAAGCAATTAGGATATGGATCGTTCTTTATAATGGAAATCAGCGATAAGGCTCCCTAAAAGTATTCAAATAACTTTACTACTCTGAAAAAAGAAAAGCTCAGGCCCTTGATAACTCCCGGAGATGGAACATGTGGCCTATGCGTACAAGCCTATCATATTTCAGAGGTTCGTTCTACAATTGCTCAGAATGTGATGCACACAGTATATCCGCAAGAACAGTGGTATATATAGACACAATAAATATATAGGAGAGAGACTCACAGATTGACTTCTCAAACTACATAAGCTGCAAGAAGTGCATGCAACAGAGCCCAATAAAGAATGACACCAAGACGCAGTGCAGGTTGTCGCATCAGTGCCCGATCACAAGATACCCTGACAGAACATGCCAAGATGGTGTCAAGCACTCAAATTTATCGCAGATTTTAAAATTGATAAAATAAAGTTAATTTTGAGACGTACCATAATCCATCCACCATGTCAGTTACAGGTCTAGTAAATCGTGGGACAACCCTTGATGTGGTGAGAGATTTGAAACCATGAGCTACGAGAGAGAAGAATAATGTCAACAATTTGGTTGAAGTCCAGGGGTAAAAGGAACAAGTTGCTACAACTCCTCCTACAACTATAACACATAATGCACACATGTATTACAGTTACCTTTGTCATCATCTTCTTCCAACTTCCCGCTAGTTGGATCTACATCAATTGCGATTGCAACCTGCTCATTACTTGATTTGCGTAAACTGCGAACTTGAGGCGCAGCAGCAAGGGCTGCTCTATTGTTTATCTTAAATAGCAAAAAGGAAAGGAAATGTGAGCATTCACACAAAAAACTTCTATAGAATAATTGTGCCAGTAAGAACGTATTTAATCATCTAATTGGCTCAAGTATCGAGCGGATGAACAAGCCACTGAACTAAAAGCTCAACAAAACATGTACTGTGCATCGATAGATGCCAACAATTTAGGATTAGGGTGGCAGATAACTTTAGGATGGGAACGATGAGAACTTGGGCAAATAAGAGATCTACAATGAAAAGACTTAGTCAGATTAAAGGACGAACCATAGGTTCCAATTCAACTATTTCAGGATTTGATGTGGTTGCTTGACCAACATCTCCGCTCAGCATAGCCAATTGAGAGTCCTTCTCTTGCAAATAACTCTGAAGATATTGTTCTTTTCTTGTCAGCTCCTCTACTTTAGCCTTCTCCAGTTGTAATAACATGTCTCCGTTTTGTACAGCAATACGCAGATCCTCCAATTCAGATACTGTAGATATAATGTGCTCTTTCAACATCTCTTTGTACTCCTCTATCTTCGTGTCATTAATGTTTGAATCACCACCTTGTACTATGGAGAACATGGCAGCCAACCATGCCAGTAATTCAGAGACTTCCTTTTTACTATTGTTATTGCTGACCTGAGATGCAAGTAACACATCCTTCGTGCACCTAGTAACTTCTTGCCTTAAAAAAGATATCTCTTGGTCACGATCTTGTAACTGTGACTGAAGATTCTCAACCTCAGAAACAAGGCTCTCAGATAATAGATGAAGTTCGTCAAACTTGCTCACAGTAACAGAGAGTTTCTTTAGTGCCTTTCCACGAGATATTTCCAGCTTCTCTAAATCTTGATCTTTTTGCTGGAGAACTCTTTCAAGTTCCCCAATTTTGTTTCTCATGTCTTCCATTTGAGTTTCCTCCTCATCAAGAGCTTGCAAAAGTGCTTCATTTTCTACACAAAAATAAAATTTCACAAGCACATTAGACTTTTTCTAAAAGCGCTGCATTGTACATGTGACAAAATAGTTTCCAAACCATATCAGTTTCAGTTATATAAGTGAGGCTTGTCAATGATAATATAAACATCTTCCTCGAGAGTATATACATACATACCCTGGCCTTTTGCAGCCAATTCATCAGTCAGTGATTGAATTCTTCCCTTGTACTCAATGCTGGCAGCTTCATTATCTTGCACATCTTTGATTTTCTTTTCCAATCCATTGCGTTCTTCTTCAATTATGCGAACCTCCCTCTGTAAATCCTCCACATGACTCTGGGAGAGCTGAAGTTCTTGGGAGTAATTTTTTGCAATAGCTTCAGCTTCCTTTATCTGTTGAACAAGCTGCATACAATTTCTCTCCCCCTGAATGTCCTTTTCCTGTAATTCTTTCTGTAAATTGTGTATGGTACTTTTCATATCCTTAAGATTTATCTCAGAAGTCTCTGCTTGCATACTCGTTAAATCCTTAACAGCATAAAACAGCTGTTGTTGTATAGCCCTAACGCCTTCCTCGGAAGAGAATAAAAGGGTTTCTTCAGTAGATTCAGTTGTTTTAGGACTAAGACTGACCCTCGAGTCAATGCGTTGAACCAGCTCTGTTTTCAAATTGTCAATTTCTGCAACAGTATTCATGCAAGCCTCAAGAAGCAAGGAAAAGTTTTTACGAGCAATAAGCAATTTAGAATCTTTCTCAATTCCAACAGATTCGAAACGCTGAATATCCCTTCTCATGGACTCATTCGACTCCTTGCGAGAATTCAATTCACCATGAATAAGGCCAAGTACATCAGCTAAAACACTACGTTCATCATGTACCAACTCTAAGTGTCTGTATAATTGTCCTCTTAGAGAACCAATACCTTGCGTTAGTGCCTGAAAGCGCAACAGAAAAACTATGAAGTTTATGCTGTCCACATAATATGGTCTCTCTTGTGTAAGAAAGCAAATGGACATACGCAAGCTGGGATACAGGATACACAATCGGATACAAGAAACAAAACCACATCTAGGAAATATGTAGGGAGATAACAGATCAAGCACTTAACAACTTAAACACGGTAAAGGGGAACTCAAAAGTCTCCTGGCACCAGGCCCTTTAATCATAAAGGACTAGCAGGACCTACTGCAGGACGACCACTAATGATAAGCGTCCTCAAGACAGATAGAGAAATTTTTAGAACATTTGCATGAAAGTTTCCATTTCTGCCAATATTGCTGCAAAGTACGATAATAAGTAGCTTACTAATCATATAGCTACATGAGAAAAGGGCCACGCAGTCCCACTCTAACATATTAAAGGAAATAATTAGAAAATTAGTTAATCATCTTGGTATGAACAGCTCACAAATTGATTTGATGAAGGAACAGAAGAATGAAATATTAGTCCAGCATAAACACAATAAAATAGAACTATCAAAAGATGAAAGCTCTTTGAGAAATCAGAAAAGACATGTAAAGGGATTATTCAGGAAACAAAAAGGATATCAGAATTATTCAAAGTCACTAAAGTGTGAATATAAAAAGTCAAATAAGAGAAAAACTCAGAAATTAAATAACAAAAGGATCATAGCATAAACTTTCAGTATTGCTAATCAAAAGAGGTAATTTCTACACATACATCAATTTGTAGGTAAACAACATGTAAGATAAACAAGCATATTATGAAAGGGGTACAAGTTAAATGATAGTAAAGATTGCTAATCTTACCTTGTCTCCAGACTTGAAAGAGGTCAAGTCACCAGGAATACTGCCAGAAAACTGGGCAAGTAGACTAGGAGCATCACCTAACTCGTGACCTGACTTTATGCGGACTTTCAGATCACGTAGAGTTTCCAAATCATTGGAGAGGACATTTCCAAGTAAATCGCTTAAAGAAGAGAGGTCCTTGTGAACCTCATCCACGGTAGACCTCACCTGCATTGCTTCGGCATGAAAATAGTCTCTTTCTCTGTACAGTTCTGACAGATCAGCAGAGGCCTTTGCTAGCTCTTCCTGAAGAACATCGTTCCTTTCTTGTACCTCATTCAACTCCGCCACTAACAGCTGAGCAGCTCTCTTCGATTTGCTTGATTCTTGTTGCATAGTTGTCATATCAGCCCTCATATCTTTAAAATATTTACTGATTTTTTCAAGCTTCTCCACTGGATCAACAATGTCAGTCTCAAAACTCACATCAATGTGCCCCAAAGAATTCAAAATCAGGCTCAAAGTATGATCTTTTTCCTGCACAGCCTGCTCATTCTGGGAAATGAGATCTCTAAGAGATAAATTCTCAGATTTCAGAGTTTCTAAATTTTCCTGGAGAGTGCTAAAATCTTTCGTTTTATTTTCATACTCCGACACGACATATTTCAAGCGATCGATTTCCGAGTTTGTTTCTTCAACAACTTGTTTCATGCTATCCCTCTGTTGCATCAATGATTTGCCTTTTCGAACTGCAACATTTAATTTCTCTCTTAAAGTAGAAGACTTGTGTTCTTCCTGACTAAGCTGGTCCTGCAAATTCGTCATTTTGGTATTCAGTGCCTCCACTTCATGGGCCAAAGAGTGATTCTTTTCCAAGTAACCATTTCTCTCCTCCTTCACAGCAAACAGTTGAGTAATAGTATCATCTAGCTTTTTGTTCAAAATGATGACCTCCTCTTTCAGATCTTCCAGAACTTTAGATTGTGCGACTGTGTCTCTTGGATCTTCTGTAACTCGCTTGGAATCCAGATTATCAGGCTCAACACGAGAAAGCTCAGTATGCTTTTCCAGAAGCCTCTTTATTAAACCTTCAAAGTAATCAAAACCATCACCTGAGTGTGCTGTGTATTCTACACCAGAATCCTGAAGGGCGTCCCTTAACACATCCTGCAGTCTTCTTATTTCCCCTTCGAAATATTGAACACGCTCTTCACAACCATGTTTCTGGTCCAGCCTCTCTTGCAAAGAGATTAATTCTCTTTGAAGACTTCCATTGTCAACTTCTAACCCAGATGCCTTCTTTGACATCTCATCATAATCCTGAGTAAGAACCGCTAGCTTCTGTGAAAGGGCTTCCTTCTCAGTTATTAGTAGTTGCATTGCTTTCTCCAGCTCAGATATTCTTTGTTCTGATTTTTCCAGATCAGTGGTTACTAAAGCAGAGGATGTTTCAAGATTATTAATCTTCTCCTGGAGAGAATTGCAATAGTTCTGAGTGTCATACAGAGTATTCCTCAACCATTCAATCCTATCTTCAGGCTCCATTGACCGCAAGTGTGATGGCACCTCGATTCTGTTAAGAATTTCCTCCCACCGTTGCACGAGATTGTTGCGTTCCATCAATGACTGTTCAAGCATCTCAGTCTGCTCTGCCAAACCATAGAACCTAGTTTGCAGATCCTCATATGCTTTGCGATAATTGTCAGTCGTATTTGGATTTGGTTGCATCTCTTCTTTCCAGCCCTCAGCATCTACAGTTCCACCATCAGAATAAGCTCCTTCTGCTCCTGAGGTTTTTCGGTCCCAATCTGCAAGAGGTAATGAATTGCTAGAAACATACTTCGCCAACCAATCAACTTTCTCGATGATATCTCCAGAATGAAAATGTTCTGGAAGCTCTAAATCCTCCAAGATCTCCTCAATTCTTTGAAGAGCAGAGTCCTTCAGGAGAAATGACTCTCTCAGTGCAGTAGCAGAGTTGCGAATGTATGACAGTTCGGATTCAAGAGCTTCCATGCGTTCACCTGCCTCCATGTAAGCCTTTAGTTTGTTCTCAAGCTCATTAAACCTTGATTCTTTTGCCAGCAAATCTTGTTTACATTTTTCAAAATCAGCAGATGTATCTGCAAGAGATTGCTTCAGATTGTCACGTTGCACAATTAATCCCTTGCCCTTTGTGACAGCTATACTGAGCTTCTCTCTCAAAGATGAAACCCTCTGCTCTGACTGTTCAACTTCAGCTATTTTGCCTAGCAGTTCTGACTGGATAGCAACAAGAGACTCTTTACAATGTTTTAAGGATTCATTTAGTACAATATTTTCATTGTCACGTTGAATCAGTGAGAGGCTCAAGTGATCTACTTGCAGATGAAAATCAGACAATTCTACAGACCTGGAAGCATACATTTCCCTGGACAAATTTGCTCGCTCATCAGCCTCTTTGTAATTTTTAACAAGAGAATATATCAGAGATTCTAATTGTGGAAACAACTCCGTAGTCTCTTCACCTAATCTTTCAATCCTGAACTCTTGATCAACCTTTTCAAGTAGTTTCAGAATAGCATCTGAATCAACAGAGTTGTTAATTCTATCAGACAGTTGTGAAGTAAGTCTGCTATTCTCACTTTCAAGCATTAGCTTCTCACTTAGAATTGCCTCCACTTGGTTAATGAGGGTATCAAACCCTCTTGGAGCTCGAGGATCCAGCAATATCTCCTCTAACGTATCAGACTCATTCTCTTCAATGGAAACACAAGATCTCTTAACAAGTCTCATAAGGTCCGAATAAATACTGTGCAACATAGTGAAAGCCATCTTGTGCTGCTCCTGGAGACCCTTACACTCCTTATCAACCTTACTGTAGGTACTTAATACATGTTCATGATCATTCTTAGCAGCTTCCAGTTGTCCCTTCAGATCTTCAATAACATGGATCGCGGAATCAACAGCAGAAGAAACATAAGTTTTAATGTCTGAACTACTGGACGAGTAGTTGAAGTCAATCACAGTGGAAGATGAATTCAGCCTGTTAAGCGTCTGAATAATGTCCGTGACAATAGAGTTCCATTCCTCTTCAAGCACAACTTCCCTGGAGACAACTTCATCGAGTGCCTCCACTTGACTGGAGAGAGAAGAAATCACATCGCCTGATCTTTGGTATGTCTTATCCAACTGGCTCCGCAGCTCACCATGTTTGGCTTCATAGTCAGATATTTTCGAAGAAATTATACTCATATCTGCTCTCAGGTTGACCGCTTCCTCTTGCGAAGCCTCATATAAACCAACAAGTTCAGATCCTTTCTCGTTAGCTTCACGCACATGTTGCCTTACAGCTTCCAAGAGAATCATAAGTTCAAGATTTACTTCTTCTACAGAATCGCTGTGTTCTTTCAAGGACTCATAGCTTGCATGAAATTCTGAAACATTAGAGAAACTTGGAGGTTTCCTATCATCTTTTATAAAGTCTGCTGCATTCTCAGCATCGAGGACAAGAGAACCATCATGACCCTCCGGCAGCAATCTAGACCCTTCAGCTTCATCACGAATTTTTTCAACCCCCAATGATGTCATTTGCCAATCCTCAAGCTCTCTCCTCTTATCATTCTGGATTTCCAAGTTACTTTTGAGATGAGAATTCTCCTCAACTAGCTGCTCGAGGTGCAAAGTTGCTTCTTTCATATCATCTGTAGCCTTCACAAGTTCTGCCTGCAAATTTTCTATTGAAGCTTTGCAGTTTACTAACTCATATGACAGTTTCTCATTTTCAGCGAATATATGCAATTTCTCTTCCGCCAGTTTACTTCTTTCATCTGTGACTCGAACAAGAATGCTCTTGTTGGAAAATATTTCCATCTGCATTGCTTCTACCAAGACCATGCACTTTATAGATTCTATGGCTATCTCTTCAGATTCATTCAAGAAAGAATCCTTTTCATAGTCAATCTTTTTCCTCTCTTCTAAAACCAAGGCATTTAGATGTTCATTTTCAAGCTGAAGACTTAGTAACATATTCTTGCACTCTCCCAGTTCAGTCACCAATGTATCATTTTTAGAAAGAAGGAACTCATTTTCAGAGATAATCTTACTCTTCATCTCTTCAGCCTGTGCAACATGTTCAGACATCTTCGCATTTTCTGACTTCACGGAGACTAACAAGTCATTGCACTTAGTTAATTCTGATGCTAGTTTTTCACTTTCGAGTATGACATTAGTTTTGTGCACTTCAAGCTGCTCTTTCTCCTCGGTAGCCAAATTAAGACTATGCCGTAAAATTTCATTTTCTGTTTGGGAAGCCACCAATGAATTTCTGCACTCAACTAACTCTGAGGACAATCTTGAGATGTCACCTCGTGAGATTTCAAACTCATTCAGCAGCTGATTAACTCTGGCAGAAGATTCTTCAAGCTCATTCTTTGAGGCGTCAAGTTCCTCAAGAAGTCTCTCTTTCATAGAAGTAGCCTCTGCTAATTGATTTTTATATTGAGAAACCTCTTCAGCAAGATTTTCATTCTTCACATTAACCTCATCAAGTGATGTTGTGGCTGAAGACAATTTATCAGAAAACTGCTGACTTTGTTGAGAGAGTTCAGACTGCACGTGCACCTCTTCGCTGAGCTCCAAAAGAGCAGCATCTTTGTCTAATGTTGTGAGAAATAGTTGCTCCTTAAGCCTTTCCACTATAGGTCCCTGGGAACCACAGACATATAACAACAGATAAGTTACCGACTCTACTGGTGAAAATGGGGAACAAATTAAAGGAACAAGAATTTTTTACACCAAAGGTTGAGCTTCTATAAAGTCTAAATCTTCAAAATGTACTTTTTACATATTTGATTACATGGGCCACAAAGAGCTCCCAATAATAACTCTTGAAGAGATCAATGTTGCTTTGACTGTTAGCTTAGGTTTCTTGAAAAGCTACACATTCAAAGCTTTCTCTCTCATACTTTTCTTAATTCAATGAAGAAATTCACTATAAGAACATCATTTGTTATAGAACCTTACATCAGTCAAATCTGCTAAACATTATTCTAAAATAATTCAATTTGTATTTTTTGTCATGGCACATAGGAAATAAGGTATATATGAGTCGAAGCGCCTACATGCCATTCGACATATTTATAGTTTAAATATTGTATACCGACAGCTTATAGCATCTAGTCCTAGTAGATCTTAAGCTCCAAAAGAAAAAGATCAGTCGTATAGCCTAAAAGCTTATGTACCATCTCTGCAACGACATCTTTGCCTATAGTCTCCACTTGTATTTCGTCAGAGATAGGTGATTTGGATACAGAAGAACCTTGTGTATCAATATCCTGGGCTGCACTCTCCACTTGTATCTCTTCGGTAGCTTCATGGCCAAAGTCAGCAGACAAAGACATATCTGCGGGATAGTCTATAGGGGGTTTGCTCATTAATGAATCACTCTGATCACCCATTGTCTCCGTACTTGCAATTAAGGGTGCATCTGGCTCAGATGATGAAAACTTTCCATCTTTTCCATTTATTGTCTTTACAGATTCATCAACTTGCATTAAACCTAAACCCTCAGCATTCTGCATTGCCCCTACCATGAATAAATTTTAAGATGAGTTTTTTACAGCAAACGGCATAAAGCTAATGCTGGAAAAGTTCCCGAAATATATAGCATCAAGAGAGAAGGCACAACCTAAAGCTGTTACCTGCCGATCCTTGTATTGTCCATGTACTTGAAATTGGGAATCAATGACGGATATCATAGGAGAATCTGTGAACTGCTCCTTCGGCTCAGCTACTCTTGGAACTTCCGGCTCAGAAGGTTCCACAACTTCTTCAACAACAAAATAATCCCCCTCGTGAATTGAAGAAGATTGCACAGGACGCTCATTACCGTCATCAGTGTTTATCTCAGCCTCTCTGAGAGTAGAATCCTCCACGTAAAATCCCATGGTATTTTCTGCTGTTGTTACAGCACTAGCAGCCTGAGGTGGCGGATCAACATCAGTGGCTACCACATTATTTCCATCTACAGGTGCTTTCCCTTGAGAATGTGACTCCGATGAGGCCACAATGTCATCAGCATCATGGGTCAACTCTTTACCCTTTCCCCCTGTCTGTGATGTTGTAGCTCGCTTCGTGGAACTAGCATCGTCATTGTGCTCTGTTCTACCAGGTTTAGAAGAGGACTTGCTGCCTTTATTATCCTTCTTTTGCCTAAACTGTTGGAGCTGATCACAAAGATAAAATACATGAATTCTCTTTTACCAGGTCAACGCACAAACTTAGAGTATTCATTTCAAGCTCTATTAACACAAATATATTACAACAGCATAAGACTCGCTAAAATGTAAAATATTTTCAACTTTAATTTGTAGAAATGCAATCTCTCTCTGATGCTTAGTCATGACAAAGATCGAGCTCAGTGAGTAATTTTGCATCCCAAACACTTATTTGACTTCAAGCTAACAGAAATATTTTTTCATCCAAAGCTCATATAAGAATATATTTCAACGGACTACTTTGTATTAACTTGGGTATCATATACACCCTAACAAAATTGTTGCGGGAAACTAATTTATAACGCAACTATATCAACAAGTTAACTTTATTTTCCAAATAGATACATCAAACACCGGACACTAAACTTTATACACACACTCTAGAAGTCCAATAACCAAACGCAATCATAAACTCCACAACAAAACCAGAGTAGGCATTAACAAGGCGCGTATTATAGGTGTCACAAACTCATTTATTATCCAAAAAGGGTGATATTCTCGCAATTTACTTGAGTTTCCCCCTTCCCCTAAATCAATCATCCTCCGTCGAAATACATATCCACACAGAATTAACAAACTGCGCAGCTGAATAAAAACACTCAGTATACATCACATCACCTAATAAACACCATCTCAATAAAATGATAATAAATATCCTAAACCACACAGAATAAATAACATTACCAAAAATTAATAAATAAATTGAAATGAATAAAAATCAAAACAATTAGTACCTTTTTCCGGCCAGCAGCTATAAGATCGGCTTTGTTTTTATTTTTGTCCATAAGATTGTTTGTCACTCTAAATCAACACTCATCAATATTACTCCAGCTTCAAAAACAAAATCGATCAAACCCTATATAAAAAGTTAAGAAAATAGTTAAAATAGAATAAAAATGTCGATAAAAATGACGTGGCTTTGTTACCTAGAGTTGAAGTGGACAAGAGTTTTGGGACAGATTTAGGAAAGGGAGTCGGTGAGTTTTATATATTTGAGTAAAAGTAAAGTAATTGAGATCTAGCTCAAACGTGGGGGTCTTTCTGCTCAAGATGGCGTATTGTTGATGTTACTGTTTCTATGTTCTTTGTTACTGATAGTTTGGCTGAAATACTCAATTGTGTGATACTCTTTCGGCTTTGAAAATATTGATAATAATTTTTTTATTAATTGATAATAAATACTCCTATATCAAATATTATTAGACTTGATTTGATATATACATTTAAAATAACGAGTTTACATGTGTAAAATGTTTTAAGTCATATGTCGATAGTTATAAAAAATCAAATACTCCCTCCGTTCCAAAATACTTGACTTCACGCTTTTCGAAACACAACTTCAATCATCAATTACTTTATATTTACATTATATAAAATTACAAAAAAATAATATTATGAAAGCATTTTGAAAAACGAATTCAATTATATCAATTTTATATTTTTTGGACTAATGAATATAAAGTAATTTGTAGTCAAAGTTTGACACGAATTCCCAAAACGTCAATTAAATTGGAACAGAGGGAGTAAGTCTTAACGAAAATATCGAAGGAAGTACTATTTATAAAATTATTAATATTATATCTATACTTATTTTTAAAATTAAGTTTTGAAACAAACAAATGAACATTTTAAAAGATAAAAAATATATTAAAAAATGTCATGTAAATAATAAATGAATGTAACAAACAATCTAGTCAATATTGTATTCCTTGGGATGGAGAGTGAAGAAAGTGGGCCAGCTTGCGGTTATGTTAGGTGGTAGTCTGGTAGATGGTAGTATGGCTACGGAGGTGTTGTTGAACCGGATCTATATGATTTTCTTTTATTGTACTATAATTTTTTATCGGTCCAATTTATGGTTTGTTTGGATTGGGGTGAATCAGGGAGAATTTAGTTTTTTTTTGTGTTTGGGAACCTAATAATTTTCTATTCTAGGACAAACTATTCCCCTTGATTCACCCCATTACCCCTCATTCCCCTCCAAATCTCTACCCTCCAAATCCAAGGGGAATCAAGGAGAATACAATATTAAACATTAAAATATATTCTCCCTGATTTTCCTAGTTCAAAATCATGGTACCCAAACAACAATAAAATATATTCTCCTTGAGTCCCCCTGATTCTCTTCCCCTAGGAGAATTTTTTAAAATTCTCCTCCCCTAATTCACCCCAATCCAAACGGACTATTAAAATCGAATTGATTTAGAATTTGAATGGAAACACATATATGTGTCGGTATAAATTATCAATGCAAGTCCTATTTGAGAAATACTTGAAAATTATATATACAAAAATGATAAAATATAGGTGGTTATAAAACTGAATATTTACAATTCAAACTAATATAATATATATTGCCTTAATATCGTTATCTATACTATTAGTTGTGATAAAAGCATGTTGAGACTTGAAAGATAAACAAAGGAATAGACAAAGCACTAAGGAGGAAAGTAAAAAGTAACATGTATATTCATTGATCTATTGTGTGTTATTCGGAGTCAAGCTCCTCTCCAATTTCATTCCCTCATGTTCTCCTCATTTCCATCATTTTTTCACCAATTTTTATATTATCAAAGATGTTGATGAAGAAATTTAGGCATGTAGAAGACAACAAATGCTTCCAAATAGACATTCCATCAACACTATATTAAAAATACATGTCATGCATGTGGAAGACGATAAATTCACCTTAGAATGAAATATTCACCTTAGAAGCAAATTACTTGATGAAATGTCTACTTAAAAGCATTTGTTGTCTTCTACATGTCTAACTTTTTTCATCAACACCTTTGATAATATAAAAATTGGTGAAAAAATGATAAAAAGGAAGAGAACATAAGGGAACATGAGGGAATGGAATTGGAGAGGAGCCGAACTCGTGTTATTCGTATTGCATGAATAGAGGTATTTATAGTATGAAAGTTACCACGCACTATTATTACATTCTCCATTTTACCATAAATCATTTCAACAATACTCCTATTCAAGTACCCCACACACAATTCCCATTATTATAGATATTTCAACAAAGATAATTGTTGGAACGGTCCCGTAATTGTGTGTAAGATACACTTTGATCCCATTTAATGGTGGGTCTATAGATTTAGTCCTCGTAATTGATATATTTGGTGCACTTTAGTCCTTAAATATTAAAAATAGACGAAAAATTATAACTTTTGACCAAAATTAAAATTTTAACATTAAGTCAAAATGAATTGAATACAATTTTGGGAGTTTAGAAAAAATTTCACAACATCGTCCTCCTCCGCCATCATCTTTCCCCACTGCCTCCTGAAAGTCAACCCCACCTCCTCCAAAAAATCACCAGCCTTTTCCCCACCCCCTTTGTGAATCTCCTTTCCCCATCCCCTCCATGAAATCCCAAGTTCGGAGGCATTTGTATTGGTGCCAATAAACCAAAATACAACAACCATCTAGATCACTAATCTCAATTCAAATTAGCAAAGCCAAATAAGCAAACACATGTACAACAATGTTCTCCTTCTCAATAAAAAACACATGTAGTTCTTCAAATATCTTTCAAAATTGTTTACCACATCGGATGGCTGATGAGGAGTTAACCACTTTATATTGTGGGTAACTTAGGCATTGAGTAAATTAAATACTCATAGTATGCTTAATAGCATTCACATCAAAAGAGTTCGTTTTCATATACATACTTTAGCAGCTTTATTATTATTCACTCCAAATTAAAAAAATAAATATTTTGCATATGTTATTAGATATTTAGAATAAAAGTATTTTTCAAATCATAAAATAACATATTATATATGAATGTTGATTTAAAGGTATTTTTAGTTTAGATTTATATATGATAAAAAATATTTAGTTATCTTACATTTATTTTTTATATAAATAAAAAAAGAGAAAATGAGAGGAGAAAAGAAAAATAACTTCCATATAAGGAAGGTATAAGTTTGAGGAGCGAAGGAGGTGTGTGAATAATTTTTTAGGGGTTTAACTTATTTTAAGAAAGCTGAAAAAGCAACAATTTTGTCATTTTTAAAATTTTACCCCTTATTTTAGTTTTTGGGGAAGCTGATGTGAATGCTCTAAGTCTCTACAGGTGTGTGAGTGTAACGCCCCGCCCCGGAATCCCGGTCGAAACGTTATTTGATTTGATGGACTAGCCTCACTAACCATCACGGGTCTTTTCCAGCACGTTTTGTCCTCATTCACGTGCTCACCGAGACATTTCCCAGTGGGTCACCCATCCCAGAATTACCCAAAGTCAAGCACGCTTAACTTTAGAGTTCTTATGAGTTGGGCTACCGAAAAGAAAATGCATCTTGATGATATGAGTAGTACCAATCAAATTATATCAAATATATCGCCCACTCTGGGTCGGGTATTACAGTGAGGGGTGCAAGACCATGACAAAATATAAAACATGACTCCATATATATGTTTTCAGACCTTTAACTTTCTTCTGTTTTGAGTTGAAAGGACTCAACTATCGAATCCATTGGATGTCATGTCTCTTAACTACAGCAGAATTAAGATGCAATGGATGATAAAGTAAATCACCCCCTTGGACCATCGATATATTGGAACAACCTCCCTTTCAAATCACACAACAAAAAATCAAAATACAAACACACACTCTTCTGTCTGGTAATAGCTCTTGCTTTGTTTTTGGTTCGCTTTCGCTACTTAGAGAGCTTCTAAGGCAGCGTTGGTGTACACCAGTATATCCTGGAAAATGATTGCTTTCATGTACCTTAGCACCATTGTGTACGAGCAAATTCGTTTTAAATAAATTGTAATACAAGCCTTAATGAATGTTTCGCTTACTATATTTATTTGATAAAGTTATATGTTACTCTTCCCATCTTCTGTTTCTCGATTTCATCCCTACAGAAATAAGTAATAATTCAAAGGCTTATTTTTATTTTGGATCTTGAACTATTTCGTAAGTTTCAAATTGGACTCTGATACTATCATAAGCCTCAAATTGCCCCCTATACTACGTTTTGTCTCATTTTGCCCCCTCAAATGCCCATTTTAGATTGAATTTCGTTTTAAAAGAAGGGCAAATTCGGATTATCACATATATCAAACTTTTGGGGCGTTTTTACCAATAACTAATGATAGTATCAGGGTCCAATTTGAAACTTACATGATAGTTCAGGGTCCAAAATGAAAATAAGCCTGGAATTTATTTTTAATTTAATAAGTTTTGTCATTTGTGAATTGTGCCCAAAAGTTTAATATATGTGTTATTTCGATTTTGCCCTTATTTTAAAACGAAATTACATCATATTTGGCGTCTTAGGGGGTAAAATGAGACAAACCATATTATATGGTCCAATATGAGGCTTAGGATAGTATTAGGGTCCAATTTGAAATTTTCATCATACTTCAGGGTCCAAAATGAAAATAAGCCTAATTCAAACTCAAACAACAACTCGTTCATTCTATCTAGAGTAATGAAATAAGTGTTCGAAGGTCACGACAATGTCAATGACCGAATGTTATTGAAGATTTGAAGTCCTGATCTGTTATACACACCCAAATAGTGCTTTACTGTAGCACTAAATGATTATTCTGCCCCCTCTTATTTGGAAATGTACTAATTGAGGAAGTTAAATGGGGGCATAATAGTCACTTCGTGCTAAAAGCACTATTTGGGTGCGTATAGTGGATCCCTTTGAAGTCCCGCTAGAAGAAGGACTTTTGGGTGTGTTTCAAGTCGGGTTTGACAATACTATTATTTCTATCGGACAGTGGTTGAAATCGGCTTTCAGTAAGAAAACCCAGAATCGGTTACACACTTACAACTTGCACGCACAAACGAAAAAGAGAAAGAAAGAAAGAACCCAAAAACGACAGCTTTGCAAAAAGTCACTCTTTTATCATCTTTCTCTTGGATTATTCGTTAGGGTTCTTTGTCTCTGAATCTTTCTAGGTTTTCTTCATCACTATATACTCAACTTGTAAGCTTTTTAATTCATCATACGCTTACCTAATTATAACCATCTTTTTGTTTGTTCACTTTATTGTGTGATATAGGTCATCATTAGTTCAATATTTGGGATTTGATTTTGTGATGATTACTGAATTATTTTGGGTAAAGTTCCGATTTTATGAGTGCCCATTTTGATTTTTTTTTGCAAAACGTTGAATCTTTATTTGGTTGTTAGGATTTAAGTGAAAAAGATTCGGACTTTACTACTTGGGTGGTAGTGTACTATGCTGTTTGGGATCATTTATTTATGTTGGTGAATTACTTTGGGTAAAGTTTCAATTTTTATAGTTGGCCCAAATTAAGTTTTTTTACAACAAGCTTGATTTTATGTGGTTGTTAGGATTGAAGTGAAAAGATTCGGAATTACTAGTTGGATGTTGGTATTGTCTGTTGTTTGAGATTATTTGTTTATATTGGGTTGGATTTTGTGGGATTTGGGGTTTACAAGGAAAGGGTTGAGTAAATTTGTGTGAGAATGGTGGAAAAAGGCATTGACCGTTTGATATCTGCTAGAAATGCTCTGAAGGGTAGTTTAGAAAAATCGAAGGGTGTAGGGTTGTCGTTGGAGAGTTTTGGGCCAAGGTTGGAGGAGATCAACCAAAGATTACCATCTTTAGAAGCGTCTATTAGACCGATAATGGCAGGAAAGGATGCTCTTGATGCGGTGGGAGGTCATATTAACAGGGCCATGGTCCCTGCTACTGCCGTTCTGAAGGTTTTTGACGCTATACATGGGCTGGAAAAATCGTTGTCAGATCCACAAACTGATCTTTCTGGGTATCTAGGCGTGCTTAAAAGACTTGAGGAAGCATTAAGGTTTCTGGGGCAGAATTCTGGGATGGCTATCCAATGGTTGAATGATATTGTGGAATACTTGGAAGATCATAAAGTTGCTGATGGAAGTTTTATTTCAAGCTTGAAAATTGCTCTACAACGTCTGAGGGAGCTGCAGAATAGTGCTGAAAAGGGTAGACTTGATGGAGGGCTTCTCGAGGCGGCATTGGATAGATTGGAAAATGAATTTCGGAGGTTGCTAACAGAGAATAGTGTTCCATTGCCGATGTCTGCTTCACCTTTGCCTGATGAACAAGCTTGCATTGCACCGTCCCCTTTGCCAGTAAGCATCATTCAGAAGTTGCAGGCTATTCTTGGAAGACTGATAGCGAATGAGAGGCTCGAGAAGTGTATTGCTATATATGTAGAGGTCCGTAGTTCAAATGTCCGGGCTAGTTTACAGGCACTTAACTTGGATTATCTTGAGATATCAGTATCTGATTTTAATAGTGTACAGAGTATAGAGGGTTACATAGCTCAATGGGGCAAGCATTTGGAGTTTGCAGTGAAGCATCTCTTTGAGGCTGAGTACAAACTTTGCAATGATGTGTTCGAGAGATTGGGGCTAGATGTATGGGTGAGCTGCTTTGCAAAGATAGCAGCTCAGGCTGGTATTCTTGCATTTCTTCAATTTGGAAAAACTGTAGCAGAAAGTAAAAAAGACCCTATTAAACTATTGAAGCTGTTGGATATCTTTTCATCTCTAAGCAAGTTGAGGTTGGATTTCAACCGGCTTTTCGGTGGGGCTGCCTGTGCTGAAATTCAGAATCTAACAAGAGACCTCATTAAGAGAGTTATCGAAGGGGCTTGTGAAATATTTTGGGAATTGTTGGTTCAAGTAGAACTACAGAGGCAAACTCCCCCTCCTTCCGATGGTGGTATTCCAAGAGTGGTCACTTTTATCACTGATTACTCCAATAAGCTTCTGGCAGACAATTACAAGCCACTCCTGACCCAAGTCCTGGGCATTGAAAGAAGTTGGAAACACGAAAGATTCCAGGAGAGGATTCTCATTGATGAGATTCTTAATTTAATAAGAGCTGTTGAACAGAATTTAGAGACGTGGTCGAAAGCTTATGATGATACTATCCTGTCATATGTATTCTTAATGAACAACCACTGGCATCTATACAAGCATGTGAAAGGCACAAAATTGGGTGCATTACTTGGAGATTCTTGGTTACGTGAACATGAGCAATACAAGGAATACTACTCGGGTACTTTTGTGAGAGAAAGCTGGGGCAAACTTCCATCTCTTTTAAGCAGGGAGGGTCTCATATTGTTCTCTGGCGGGCGTGCTACAGCTCGCGATCTTGTGAAGAAAAGGTTAAAAGCATTTAACGATTCCTTGGATGATATGTTTAAGAAACAATCAACCTGGAGTGTGCTGGATAAAGACCTGCGAGAAAAGACAACACAGCATATCATTCAAACTATAGTACCTGTTTACCGTAGTTATATGCAGAATTATGGGCCATTAGTTGAACAAGATGCAAGTGCCAGCAAGTACTCAAAGTATACAGCTCAGTCTCTAGAGAAAATGTTAAGCTCCTTGTTCCAAGCAAAGCCTATCAGACATGGCAGTTTCAAATCAAGGCAGCTTAGTGGGAATTTCAATAATGCTGTCACTGACCAGATTCGCTCTTCTCCCACATCAAGACAGCTCAGTGGAAAATTCAACAAAGGCGTGGCAGATCAGGACCAGTCTTCTCCAACAGCCAGACAGTTGAGTGGGAAATTTGACAGTGTCGTGACACCACGGAGTTCTCCAGCAGTTAAATGACCATTTTGATCTTCATGATCAACCACAATAGAAAAACTACTGATGTTGTCATTCCATTTATTTATTGTTGAATATTGTTAGTGTAGATATATATATATTTTGGAGGGGCAGTTCGACTTTGTTCTACTATGAAGGCTAGAAGTTGATCTAATAATGTGACCTTAAGATTTCTTTTGCTGCCAGCATATCACTCCCGCCTGATGTATCTTCTCACATTAAATTTGGCTGGCGGGGATTTCTTGAGCTGCAAGTGTGTGAAGTTGTCAAACCTTCTGTGTCTAGGTAAGCGTGGCACATTACTGTACTATCACTGTAAGAACTGAATATTATCCAATTTATGATCTTCCATTTTTTCCCTTTTAGAACAATGCATCGGAGAAAGATGAGTAGACAGTAAATTAATATAGTTATGCATTGTTATGTGATTGTTTTGTTATCATGTGACGTTTGTGTTGAGCAAACTTTGTGTTCTTTGTAGTTATTGTAGAGAAGAGATTATGCCCATATACATCCCCTATCAATGTACTATTAGGAAAACTAATGTGAATCTATATGTAATTATTGGCTGCTGGAACACACACAAGAGATTATGCAGCGGAGACAATGCCCAACAATATATGTCACATTTTCGGTTTCTCTTAAGTTAACAACTTTACTCTTCTTCCTTCACATTTTCATTCTTTTCCATTGCTTCAGTTGCGCTCTTTACTTTCTACACTTCCTTGATCCCATGTACTTCAAGATTATCATACCGGATAAGTACCATTGCATTCAAGCTAATTGTGTAGCCGTTAAGGTTCAAATCGAAGTGATAGTTTATTTGGTAGGAGCGTTCTGCTGTTACTATGTTCTGCTGCTTCCGTGTTCTTCATGCTCTGCTGTTATCCTCTATGTTCTGCTTCCAGTCTTGTACACTTACAATCCTATATCATGTAACAAACGTACTTACTGATTCCTGAAATAGGATTCTTTTTAGATACAAGGACTGCAACCGACAACTATTTCTAAATATTTCGATAAAATATAGTTGGTTCAGATTCAACTCTTACTGAAGTATATTAAGTTACTTTAGTTACAAATAAATCGTTAGGTTAAACTCTTGAATTCCACTATTCGTTAGTTGTATTTCTCATCTCTAATTTACGAAAAAACCGTAAAATATACACTCATCTGATGATTGTTAAATCATGACATTTTGCCATGGAATAATATGATTATTATCACTCATTAAACTGAAAATGGTGAGGCATTCAAATCTGAGGACTGAGGCAGATTTTTTTGTAGTGATCTTAACTAAACAGAAGTGGCAATTTTCTCATGCATTCAAATCTGAGTAGGTGAAACATCCAATTCAAATTGCCCACTTGATTTCCATCCAGCTGTGGCTTATGTAAATTGGAAATTTAAACCATTTGGATATTACTATTCAAGTAAAACTTCATATTTTAACGGACAGGTAAATCTTTTTTGACTAACTGCTCTCTATTTCCTGGAAATGCATATTTTAACTACCTATACTCCCAAGATCAAATTTTAAAATATAATCGAGAATAATTATTGGTATAAATATGCAAATATTACACAACCAAAATACAATGATAGATTAAACACCAACGATCTAAGTTTAATTTAGAGTAATTATATCCCTTTTAGGTGATTGCTTGAAGAAGCTTAATTATGAACTACTAAGCCAGATTAAATAGTTCATGCGTGATACTAAGCTTAATTATGAACTACTAGTGCTTGTTTGTTAAATAATTAAGTACTTAAAATTAATTAATTCAGTTTTGATTTTATTAAGTCTGTTTGTTAAAAAAAAATAAGTACTTAATAAATTCATATCTGAATGAAATACTTAACAAAATTGTAAGTCAAAATTTGCTACTTATTTTTCTCCTCTTAATAACTGCATCCCACAATTCTCTCCTCTGACTGCATCCCACAATTCTCTCAAAAAACCAATTTGCCCAAATTTAACCACAAAGATTACACGTTTCTTTTCTTTTCAACACTTCTTCTCCACATTATCTACTTCAATTGATGAGGAGATTTCTCTCAAACGGATTAATAATATTTTTCTTTTTCTCTGTTCAATTTATTTTTTATGTTATATATTTTCAATGCAATTCTCTATTTTAATTATGATAATGTTATCTTATGGTTAAAACTGAATTTTTAGTTATTTTTTTGTATTTTTTGTTACTATTATTGTTAAAATATTATTGATAATTGATTTGGAGTACAAATTTTGCTTATTAGTTGCGATTGTGATTGTTGATAATGATTTATGTTGTCAATGGATGTGATTGGTGAACAGTCTGGTTACTGTACATCTTGATATAATGTGTATGAAGAAGTGATTATGAGGTCGTCGATACATATAGGCTAATTTGCTAGATGCCCCAAATATTATGAAGTTTGTTTCTATGTGCCCCTATTCTTTTGGTTGTTTCTGAGGTGTCCCATGGACCCTTTTTTGCAGTTCTAAAAGATGAAATGACTTTTAAACCCCTATCATTATTACAAAGTATAGGGGGCAATACTAAAATATTTTACATAATTAATAATATTTTTCCCTCATTTTTTTTCCTTACAAATTTGTAAGGGTCATTCAAATTAGTTTGTTTTTTATTCAAAGGGTTGAAAGGCTAATTGAAATTTAAGGTAAAGTAATACTTTAGCCTTTAGGTAAATAAAATTATTTTAATTGATCATATTATATGTTTGTAATTAATTATTCAGATTTTTGAACTTGGATAATGTTTATTTTTGATACCTAATGTTAAAAATTATTTAGTCAACAAATAAAATTACACTTAAATAAATTAAAAACATTTCTTTTTAATTTAAAATAAAAGAGTTACCTTACAAACATTTATTGACAACTTTTGAGAAAAATTTACAATTTATTTCATAAGCTATTTGAGTCACATATGGACTAAAAAATATAGTTGTTGAAAATTATAAAAATAGTGACATATTTGAAATATTAGTTTTTTGATGTTTGGTGCCAAAAATATTGGTGCCAAAAATAAGAAAATGGCAATTGATAGTGAATTATTTGGCAATAAAGTACAAATGACCAACTATCAAAATCCTAGTTATCATACATAATATGTTGTTAAATATTATAGTAATGACATAACGAATGATAGTGTTACGAGATTAGAAAAAACAGTATAAAAATGTAGTGGGATCAACCAATGTTGAAAACCACTCAAGTTGAAATTATGTATGAAAGGTAGTGTCACCTAATGCATAATTAAAGAATGTTTTTATTCAAATGGAGTGTCTATTAAGCAAAAGTACTCTAAAAAAGCAGACAAGCTGCAATTTATATTACATGGAGATATTTTCAATAAGTTGTATGTCATTATTTCATCATTATTAAAGTTAACAAGTTTATGCTTACTAGGTAATCCCTTTTTTCACAAAAAAGTACATAAATGAGTGTAATTCGCCATGAGATTAAGCTTTAATAAACCTTTGATTAGACAAATTAACATGAGGGCATGATGATCATGATGTGATACAACCGATGTTGGAGAAGTTCGAAAGTTTGGAAGAAGAGGAAAGTTGATCTCGAGGAAATTATTAGCATTACCAAGATATAAGCTTTTACGAAGATCATTAGCCCGATTCTTCTTGTCCAAAGATTTTTAGTTGTATTTGTCACACAAGATTTATCTAGTATAATTTACTTAGCTGACCTAATTTTCAGGTTATTGTAATAATTCGAAATTATTAGTACGCTTTTAACGAGTAGCGAAGATGGATATAATACGTCCAGACAAAAGAAATAAGCTTCTAAATTACATGCCTCCAAACAAAGTCTTATTTTGCTGTTAAATGTTGATAGTGTTATTAGGCGACAAAATCCTCTATTTGGCTTATTAATAAAATGGGCAAATTGTAATAATGTCGTAGTGATAATTGTAGAAAGTGTGGAAATTCTTGAATTTTGAGTTGATGTTATCATGTTTTAAGTTAACAACAAAGTATTTATATAAAATCAACTTATTATCATAATTAAGTTTTTTACTAACAAGTTAAATCTTCATATCTATTGATTTTAGACGATGTCTTCTATTTTACTATTAACATGATAATATGATACTCCCTCCTTCCCTAAATGATTGTCACATTTTGACTTTTCATGGTCAACAAAACAAAAATTGAAACGTAAATATCTCTTATTTTACATGCGAAAAAGTTATAAAAATTTGATATTTCAAAAATATATATTGAACCGAATCTAACAAGATCCCACAAAACTATATTATTTCTTATCGTTTGATGAAAATTTATGATCAAAGTTTGTAATGTTTGACCATCAAAAGTCAAAATGTGACAATCTTTTAGGGACGGAGGGAGTATTTGCTATTAACATGATAGTATAATATGATTAACTTACCTCCAAACTAAAAACAATCATGATTCAAAATCAAAACAATTACAATATTAACAGTAAAAATAATTATTAGGAACAAAAGACAAAATACGATTTAAAATGTAAATATTTCTTTACATGCGAACAAATTATAAAAATTGATATTTCAAAAATATATATTGAGATGAATCTAGCAAAATCTTATATATGACTGTATTATTTCTTATTCTTTAGAGAGAATTCATGATCAAATATTATAAAATTTAACAATAAAAAATTAAATGTGACAATCATTTAAAAACAGAGTAAGTACTCCCTCCGTCCCTAAAAGATTGTCACATTTTGACTTTTGGTGGTCAACAAAACACAATTTAAAAAGTAAATATCTCTTATTCTACATGTGAAAATATTATAAAAAGTTGATATTTCAAAAATATATATTGAGACGAATCTAACAAGATCTCACAAGACTATATTATATTTTATCGTTTAATGGGAATTCATGATCAAATTTTGTAATATTTGACCAACAAAAGTCAAAATGTGACAATCTTTTAGGGACGGAGGGAGTATTAGACAACCAAGTACTTAAAATCTAACTTTTTGAAAAGAGATCTAATAATATAAACATATAAAGAGCTATGTAGAGCATAGTGTGTGGAGAATTATAAATTAAGGCAAACATGCATGACACTGATGCCAACTACCAGCCTACAACCTTAAATATTGTACTGAAATCTTAGTTGGATCATCAAACTTAATACTAATCCGTACTAAGTACCAAGTACTCACCATAATCTTCCATTACAGAAAATTCAACAAACCTCCAAAACCCCTGTCCCATACCCAAATTCTTCATTTTCTTGATTTTCTCAACAACCCCTTCTACATGTTTTGATTATTTTCTTATCTGATTTGTTCTGTTTGTGTGTTTTTCCAAAAGAAAAGTGTTCAAAAGTTTTGTCTTTTTAACTTTTTTTGTTGTTATTGGTTGGGGTTTATAGCGGTCAATTAAGGAAACTGTTTTGCATTAATTGTTGTATCATGTTGGTGTAGTTTCTTCATGGTCTTGCTTCTTGTGGGCCCCTATATTTGCCCCCCTCCAGCTTGTAGAGTTACAAGTGGATGCTTCATGCTCATGTGAATAGTTTGTCTTACATTGTCATTATCAACATCTTTTGATTTAATCTTTCTGCTTGGGGTTCCTATTTTTGCCTCAAATGTCCAAAGATTTGATCTTTGTTTATACCATTATGGAGGGTGTCTTGATTTCTTTGTAGTAAGTTTGCTGTCTTGTTGTATAGAATTTCCTGGAAATTCATGTTTCTTGCTAAGATTTAGAGCAGCTTTATATGCAGTTGTCCTAAATTAAAATCTCCCTTCTGTTTTCAATATTGTTTTTGGATTGTGAGTTTGGTATTTATGGAGAATTATGGATTGTTGAGTGTCAAGGGTTTGACCTGTTTGTGTATTTTGTTTCTGTTGGGGAGTTGTTGTATGGCTAGTGTGCAAACTATAGGGAGATTGAAAGTGGGATTTAAGGGATCTCAAATGAATTTTATAGACAATGATGGGTTGTTTCTTGTTTCCAACAATTCGAATTTCGGTTTTGGATTCGCCACAACCCAAGATGTCACTTTGTTTCTGCTTGTAGTTGTGCATATTAGCAGCTCAACTATAGTTTGGTCTGCTAATAGAGGTTCGGTGGTCCGAAACAACGATCTCTTTGTGTTTGATGATAAAGGAGATGCTTATTTGCAAACTGGGGGATCGACGATTTGGTCTACTGATACCGCGAACAAAGGAGTCACTGCACTTGAATTGCAGAATAGTGGCAATATTGTATTGCTTGATAAGGATGGAAAATATATTTGGCAGAGTTTTGACCATCCTGTGAATGCCCTTTTATCAAACCAGGAGTTTCGAGTTGGATCTAAACTTGTTAGCAATCCCACCTCCAATAACTTGACTTATTCCCTTGAAATCAGATCAGGGGATGTGTATCTTTCTGCGGGTTTCCAGACGCCTCAGCCTTATTGGGCTATGGGGAAGGATAACCGGAGAACAATCGATAAAGATGGAGGGGATGTCACCTATGCAGTTCTCCTTGAGAACTCCTGGAAATTCTATGATCAAAATAGACTCTTGCTTTGGCAGTTCATTTTCTCCGACAATACTGATTCTAATGCTACTTGGGTGGCTGTTCTAGGTGACGATGGCTTTATTACCTTCAACCTTCTTCATGATAAAGGAACGAGTGAATCTTCCTCTACAAAAATTCCTCAAAATGAGTGCAGCAGACCTGCTGCTTGTGATCCCTATTATGCGTGTTACAGTGGCAACAAATGTCAATGTCCTTCAGGCCTCCCATCTTGTAAGTTAGGGAATAATTCTCACTGCAAAAAGTCAAAAGATCCTGTAACCCTTGTAAACCCAGGAGATGGTCTCGGGTATTTTGCCATAGGGTTCGTTCAACCTTCATCTAAAACCAACCTCGAGGGTTGCAAATCCTCCTGCCTTAAAAATTGCTCTTGCCTTGCTATGTTCTTTGAAAGTAGTTCTGGAAATTGTTTCCAGTTTGATCAAATAGGAAGCCTCCAGGGATCCAACAAGGGGCCTGGCTACGCATCCTTTATCAAAGTGTCAAGTAGTGCTGTCAAAGCTCAATCCAAAAGCAAGAAGCATGTTCCTATTGTCATTGCAATTGTGCTCGTAACAGTTGTTGTCATTCTTTTCCTAATTTCTGCAGGAGTTTATTATCACCAGAAGAAGAGCAAGAAACTGGATGAGTCTGAGGAGGACGAGACTTCAGAGGAAAATAATTTCCTGGAAGGCTTGGCGGGGATGCCTCTACGTTTCAGGTATAAAGACCTTCAGGATGCCACTGACAATTTCAGCATTAAACTTGGACAAGGAGGGTTCGGTTCGGTTTACCAGGGGACCCTAAAAGATGGAACTAGGATTGCTGTTAAGAAATTGGAAGGCATTGGTCAAGGGAAGAAGGAATTCCGTTCTGAAGTTGGCATAATCGGTAGCATCCATCATCTCCATCTGGTTAGGCTTAAAGGATTTTGCACTGAAGGAGCTCATAGGCTTCTTGCATATGAGTTTATGGCAAATGGTTCTTTGGAGAAATGGCTCTTCAAGAAAAATAAAAAGGAATTTATGTTGGACTGGAATACAAGGTACAATATTGCAGTCGGAACAGCTAAAGGTTTGGCATATTTACATGAGGACTGCGATGTAAAG
The DNA here is from genome assembly GCA_003412495.2 of Echium plantagineum. Taxonomy (NCBI): domain Eukaryota; kingdom Viridiplantae; phylum Streptophyta; class Magnoliopsida; order Boraginales; family Boraginaceae; genus Echium; species Echium plantagineum. Next base: position 24,231,069 of record CM016561.1, on the reverse strand, counting down.
ATCGTTCATTGTGACATAAAGCCTGAGAATGTGCTTCTAGATGACAACTTTTCAGCCAAAGTCTCAGACTTTGGTCTCGCAAAGCTTATGAACAGAGAGCAGAGCTTTGTTTTCACCACGTTGAGGGGTACTAGAGGGTACCTTGCACCAGAGTGGATCACAAACTATGCCATATCCGAGAAGAGTGATGTTTTCAGTTATGGGATGGTGTTGCTTGAGATTATTGGAGGTCGGAAAAACTACGATCCTTCAATGACTTCAGAGAAATCCCATTTCCCGACATTTGCCTTCAAGATGATGGAAGAAGGGAAACTGAAGGAGATCATTGACGAAACTATGAAGGTTGATCAAGAAGACGAGAGAGTTGCTATAGCAATTAAGGTTGCTTTGTGGTGTATACAGGATGATATGCATCTTAGGCCACCAATGACAAAAGTAGTGCAGATGCTTGAAGGACTTAGCCCAGTCCCTCCACCACCTACATCTCAACAAGTTGGTACTCGCCTCTACTCGAATTTCTTCAAATCAATCAGTGAAGAGGGAACTTCCTCTGGACCTTCAGATTGTAACAGTGATGCATACCTTTCTGCTGTTCGGCTTTCAGGGCCAAGATAGCGCTTGCTAGAGATCACGGAGGAGATTACACCGGCCATGTATATGTATAGATGTTTCAAATTGAGCATAAGTTTTGTAGGCTTAACAAACTTGATATGACACAAGCTGAAACAAGCTTGCCTTGTGATATGTGAATTACGATATCTTGTTATGAGATCATGTAATGTTTAATAATGCAAATCATTTTACATTTTTGCAAGAATTTTGACTCCAATTTGAACTTATGTTCTTGAAATCTAGTATTTTGTTGACCGTTGACGTGTATAGGTATTTAGTCCTCTGCTTCCATAGGCACTAGATTGTTGCAGCTTTAGAGCTAGTTTAGAGGCAATATTTAGCTGCATATTTCCCTCCTGTGTTTATTTTTTTGTGGTGTTTGGTTACTCTTCTTCTTGATTCTGAATACTGTATCTTTATTCGCAGCAACAAAATTATACTTTTTCCAATTCAAACTAGTTGACGTTTTAACTTCACGAGTCACTGTTCTTACCATAAATTAGGAAATAGATGGGATGGATTAATAGTTTGAGAACTGGAGGGAGTATGACCTGTTGACCTTCATGCAATTCATTTGCAAACTGGAGCATATAAATGGAATAAATTAGAAGTTTGAAAAATACCACCATATTCTATCCACATTCTTGACAAATCTCTATCTGTAGGGTGAAACATCAACAACTCAACTAAACTTTTGCATGTACATCATACTTTCCATGTTTATCTGTTATATTCAAGATGTCTTATTCAGGTTCTTGATAAATGGTTATGGTATTATTCGAATCTGGAAAAGCTTCCAAAAAAGAGGTCTCTAAATGGTATCTGTCTGTAAAGTTTGCTTCTTTGAGGTTTCTGAATAGTGTCTGTCTGTAAAAATTGCATCTTTGATGTTTCCAAAATAGTATTTGTCTGTAAAAAATGTCATCAGTGAGGTTTCCAAAATAGTATTTGTCTGTAAAATTTGCATTTGAGGTCTCCACATAGTACTTGTCTGTAAAAATTGCATCTTTGAGTGTAGTTGCCTTTTACCAAAAGAGTTTGATTATGGCAATAAGAATATAGTACTAGGTGAGTACTTGGTGATAAGGGTGATTATGTCACCCTCATTTGGTGCCCTTTCTTTGTCTGTCTTTTTCACATCTCAATTTATTACCAACAGAAACAACTAGTGATCCATTTCTTGAAACAGGTATCACTCTTTTCGTCTTCCTCAAATTCGAAGATTTAGCAGAATTTTTCCTTACAAAACCCATCCCATAGATTAATGTCTTTCTGAGCACTGGTCACTTCTTGCTTCTCCGGGTAAGCATTAATTTTCTTGAAAACAATCACAGGCCCTGCGATTTTCTACATGAGCGTAATCTATGTGTACCAATGCTGGCGTTGTTACCATACAGATTGTTGGTTTATGGGCTTATTTTTAGTTTGTGTGTGAGATTATTAACTGATGTAGAAATGCTTTACTGTATGAGTATGACATTGCGAATGGATGGACATTGTTATTCTTCCACACCAATGCTTTATGTTATTTTCTTATTTTGTTACAGTTCATTTAGACTTTTTGTGACATGCATTTCTTTCTCCTATGCAAATGAAACTCTCAGTAGATCCGTGATGGAAAGTAGTGCCGCGATGCAAATTTCTGGCATGGAGACTGCCCCTGAAAATGGTACCCTTGAGCAAGTTCCAGCTTCCAGGGACGAGGTTGTACTAGAAAAATGTATAGTGGTTCATGCAGACAGTACGAATATTGAAAGATCGAATGAAAATCTTAATATGGTGAAAGTCGATGGAACTGAAATTGTCGATTCTAGTGTTCAAATGCTTGCAGATGTGCCAGAATTGTCTGATTATATCAATGCTGAAGCCACTCCCAAGGTAGGATGTTATGATTTTTCTTCTTCTTCGATTTTTCCTACATATTTAGACGAGGCTATTTCAGGAACACACTATCAAAGAATCAGGTAAAGCACAGAACAGCAAGATGAAGAATGGAAAGAATGCAGTGACCGTTAAGAGAAGTGACGATGGAAAAGATGTAACAATCCCATCTGGAGTTTCAAATGGCTCCACCAAACCAGTGGTTCTTCTCAGACCAAAGAAAACGTCTCACAATAAAATCCCATATCTTGTTGAAGTAAGTCTATGGAGTAGGATATTTAAACTAGTTACGGCATATAATCACAATAGAGATACATACTCACTTGCTTCATTTCTTCACCATTGTGCTGGAAATGATTTGTAATGTTTTGGTCTCACTTCCAGAAATCCGAACAATCTGAGGTGAGAACTTCCTTGAGGGTTAAGCCGTCTGAAGGTCTTATGTACGTTGCCTTGAGAAGAACTTAATTGAATTTATCGACAACATTAAAATTACTTTTAACTATGATTTCCTGATTACAGCAAAGCCGAGAAACTAAAGCGTCTGAGCAAAGCCCACCAAAGTAAATTGGAAGGAAATAAACAGCAACCCATGTATACTTCAATTACATTGCGTTCATACTTTTGACATTAGCTACATCCCGAAGGGGGCTTAGTTCTGTTTGTGTAAATCATCACTACATTCCATGTCTAAAGTTCATTGTTGGTTTCTTAGTTAAATATGCAACGATAAGATGTTAGTTTTAACAAGTAGTTGTCTTGGTCGGTTAATTGGTCACATTTTATTCATGAAATTCATTTGATTGGTATGAGTCTAACTACAGAAAATCATTCTATATTCGATCTAATAAGTACCTTCTGTCGAAATTGATAATATTATTGGAATGATAGACCTGTGACATTACTTATAGATTCATATCTCATCCATCCTTAACTTTACTCAGTAGTCCTACGAGAGATGCCAATCACTGCCGACTGAGTGCTCTTCCAAACTACAATTTCAGTTTCAAGTGTGATGAAAGGGCTGAGAGAAGAAGAGAGGTATAGTTGTTGTTTGCGTCTCTTATCAATATACAATTTCTCAACTATTTGAGAGAGTTTGTATTCTCGTGTCACAGTTTTACGCAAAACTTGAGGAAAAACTTCATGCTATGGAACTAGAGAAGAGTAACATGCAAGCCAAGACTAAGGTAACGCATTTTGTAGGAATCTTTGTGATCTGGGGAACTGTTTATGCCGACTTCTTTTCCCATATGCTTCAACAGAAGTCACAGGAAGCTGAGCTTAAGATGCTCAGAAAGGCGTTGGCATTTAAAGCTTCACCTATGCCAAGCTTCTACCAGGAACCTCCGCCACCAAAAGTTGAACTGAAGAAGGTACTCTTTTTCCTAATATGAGCACTTTCGGGTGCAAGTACTGTCTGCGATCTCTACTAGTATTTGTCCTTCCATATGTTTAAAGTACATAAAAATATGGGATTGGGTACTCAGCATTATTCTTCATCCCATATCCTCCTAAATCTAGCATGGCAATGATGCTTTATTATTAGTGCTCTTTTAGTTTTTTGTTACATAGCATTCCAAGTGGATTAGTTTGTAGACTTCAATTCATGATGACATTGTCTGAGCGCAGTTTCTGCTAATGCAATGACAGATACCAACTACAAGACCAAAATCTCCAAAGCTTGGCCGTAAAAAGTGCCCACCCTTGGTAGATTCTGATGGAAGCAGCAACCACAATTCGCGCCCTGCTAGATTTAGCTTGGATGAGAAAGTGATGCAAATCATCCACTCCAATGAGCCTTCTCTTGGTTATGTGAAGGGACCTCTTCGGATGTCCCTCCCTAAACTTCCTTCTGAAAAGACTACATTATCCAGTGATTCGACAAATAATTCTCACAAATCATCGTTAGCCAAGGATCTTAGTGAAGCTGCATATCAGAAGAGTAGGTCTTCCAAGGAACAAATAACAGCTTCAGAAATACAACCGGATATGATTAATGAGCCAGATCTAAATAAGCATTCGATTGTCGTTGAAGAACAAGCTAACTGGTCCGTGTCTGTCCATCCGTCAATGACAGTGGAACATTGAAAAGAATGCTGCCTGAACGAAATCTGTATTTATTTGACATCAGCTAATGCACAGGAGAGCTGAAAGCTACTCGACTGATCAAAAGGTGACGAATAGTGAACTAGCATGTCCAGATTTACATTTGAAGTGCTCCATGTTGAAGCATTTGATGATGTTCTTATGGCGAAACTTGAAATTACTTGTAGGATATGTAACAGCTGCTTGTTTGTTTTGTGTTCTCTCCGTTCTCATTTCTATGTTCCATCATTATTTCTACACATTGCTACAGTGAATGTCTAAATGTGTTGCAGTCCACTCTGGCAAAAATAATTTGCAATAAAAGAAAATTAATTTCGCCAAATTAACGTTTGCCACTTGTCCCGAAAAATATTGTAAAATTTTGTTGCTTGATGAACAATCAGCAGCAGTAGTTGCATTAGAGATATCAAGTTTGAATTATGAGTTGATCATAATAGACATGCTCTAAAATCAGATTTGTACGATACTGTAAATATTATGTTCCTCAATTGATATACTGAATTTTTTTTTCTATGATTTGACAAAAAAACAGAAGTTCATTAACAAATCAGCAACAAACGATCCAATGGCTGATGAAATTCAAACAACACTAAGTGAAAACAATTTTTCCACAACAGTAATGAAATCCTTTGTTGGCGAGTATGATTGAAGGGGAACTGTCAATGTGTACAATGTTGTATGAACACTTGAACAAAGTATGTATGTTTATAAGCTGTGCCGATTGCAAACAGACAACAAGAGAAATTCTGCGTCGACAGTTCTTAGTCGTAAAGTCCTTCCTGCTCCCAGACTTCAATAAGAAAATTAACCATCTCCTGTCAGTTCAAAGTTCAAGAATTTAGAGATCTGCAGTTGACAGACATTATTGTATAAATAGAATAATAGGTTAAAAAAGAACAGGCTTACTGGTAGAGGTATAGGCTGTGGAAATGGCTTGTTCGTGCCAAGCAAACTCTCATAAGTCGCATTCCAACTGCAAAGTGTCATCAGTTTAATAATGCATCAATCTCACAATAAAGATCAGTGGACCAATATGAAGCTAAACGCGTCATTGTCATTATAATAACTTGAGCAGGTTTTAATTTAGTCCACTCTTATGGGTAAAATGCACCCTAAGTGTCTCATATTCAGCCTGTTGAGAAACCTCATGCCCCCCCCCCCCCCCCCCAAAAAAAATTAAAAAGAAAAAGGCTGTCGCACGCATCCCACCACCACCACACACTTTCTCTCTCCATCTTCACCTTAAATCAATGAGTGTGTTCAGCACGACATATTCGATTCTTTGGATTTTAGAAAAGATACTGACCTAAGTTTAGGTTCTTGAGTTCGCGTATGCTGCTTTGAACCCTTACTGCCAATCCACTGCTGCCGAGTCTTATTCCAGAGAAGCAGGCCTGCTTAATAAAATATAACTTCAGTAAACATATAGGAGAAGAGAGATCTTAGAAAACAAGTAAAGACACTGGTAGAGCCCCTTGGTGGTAATAATGTACCGAAGGTGACTGGCTTGGAGTCCATGAATCAAGAGCTGATATCAACTGAAAAGGGCAAGTAAAATAAATCGGAAAAAACATTGTATGTAACAACGATGACTGGAATTATTGATGTTAGGCCATTAATAGACAAGTCATGAGTTGAAATCAACTAAAACACGTAAGTAAAATAAACCGGAAAAAGATATTGTATTTATCCAGGGTGCTGAAATTATTGAAGTGTGCATATATAACAAGACGACAGGAGTCGTTGTGCGCTTGATAATATTGAAAGACAAATCATGTAACTATCATTCATTAAGCAGCATTAATATAATTATATTACTTGCCATGATTTGCAAATTCAGGAGGATCGCTAGAGCTGCCAGGAGTACAATGTGGATCAGTAGCCTGATTTGAAGTGCTAATAGATGATATGCTTCCCTGGGAAGGAACAGCACTATTGTCCATTTCACACACACTAGAGCTCCAAAAATCTTCTGCAGTATGAGATCTTTTTGCTGGTCCTTGCGTATTTGACTCCTTAGATGGCTTGCCCTCCGATATTACAAAAGTTGACTTGGTACAGCATCCGAAACAACTTCTGCTCTGTTGCAAAGGGGGTTTACACCAAAATATGATTAATATCGAATACACTTTAACATAGTCCTCACTTCCAAAGTAGTGGCATTATCAAATGTAATATGTATCATGCTAAAAGATCAACTACAAAACACAACTCAACACATCTACCATATCAAAGAAGTCCATGAGAGTGGCACCAACTAATTCGGAAGTTATCGACATATGAATGGATGTCACATAAAAGGTAAACATCGTTACTGACTAAGGTCACATCTGGAAATTTAATTATATCCACTACTTTCACAGAAATATATATATGATTGATAATACTTCACCTCAAAATACTTAAACGGAAAGTGTTGTTTAAAGATGTGAAAGATAATTAAGAGAGCCAATAGCACCTCAACTCAACAAGAAGTCAATAAACCAGCTTTTTAACAATAGATGCTATGTTAACACATTCCCCTATATACAACAATAAAACTATACATGGAGTAGTACATGGGGTAACCAGGGACACATTTAGATTTTAGATGCTTAGTTAACTTAAATGGTGATGTATACCAAAGATGCTAATGTGTATCAAAGATCATAAAATCAATTGAGCCCAGACAATGAGAATGGTGAAGATAAGTTAAGTTCTGAAACTACACTATCTCTCCTTAAATATTAACAAAAAGAAAAGGTACACTCATTTCTGAAGCTCGTGAGGACTCTTTAGAAAACCAAAACACAAAATATTTCAGAATATCTTGGCAATTGTTATAAAAAGAAACGAAGGGGTAGATGGGAGGAGGGGCACATATCCTAAAAAGAATATCTTGGCAATTGTTATAAAAATTGCTATGATCTCTTACACTAAAAAGATTTCTGAACTTGTCCATTAACTTTTCCATCACCCAGTTGATTAGACTTCACGCTATTTCCCAGGGATATGCAATAATGAGCACAAATGTTTTCTTTTGAACGCGGCCCTAGTTGGATCTTGAAGAAATAATTACTAAACATATATAGCTAAATTATAATTTTGAACAGCCTGCCAACTTGGATGATTTCAGAGCTCATATTATTTTTGGACAGTTTTGAATATAATACAAAACATTCCTAGCACACTATTAACTCTCCATGATGAAGAAAGGCATGAAGACAAAAAAGAATCATTTATTATATATGACTACCATTGCTTCCTTAATCTAGAAGCAAAACCAAAGGTTCTAAACCCACAAGAAAGTGACCAAGCAAGGTAAAGAGCAAAAGCAGCAGTTAAATCTCCCAGCAATCTTCGAAAAAGATAGGAAACAATAATGCACCATTGAGATAAAAGAACACAACTTTTACACATTTTTCTTTTCTATTATTGCCACACAGAACAAAATATAGTCGCAAATGGCCATAGACGCAGAGTTATACCGAATAATAGTTGGATGGGGACTATATTAAACGACCTAAAGTTATGAAGGACTACCCAACATATTGCTGATCGGAGACGTCGTATTTATATAGCCGATCCCACTTACAGTGATAAATTAGGGCTAAAACAGAACAGCAGTGATTTTTTTTCTTTTTACAGAACAGAACAGAACAGCAGTGATTACCAAACAAATGCATACCCTTTTCTTAGCCAATAAACAAACTCCACATTTGATAGACAAACAAATTACAAACACCCAGAAACTCCTAAAAGATAAATATATAGAAATATGAAGAAACAACAATTAGTATCAAAAGTCTTACCCCATGCAAGCTAACAGAGAGATCCAATAAGGGATCCAACAGCAAAGTTGCATTTAACTGAAAATTTGCTCCATTTCAATGAAAGATAAGATGTTTATTCAAGAAATAGCTAAACGATCTGTGAAAGAGTTAAACCAAAAATAAACTACACAACAAACACAAACAAATACCCCCTCCATCCCAAAAAGATTGTCCATTTTGATTTCCAATTCCCAAATTAACAAACTTTAACTTTGATTTCCACAAAATCACCATGTTTTATATTAAGGAACATAGAAAAATACAATCTTTTTGATACTATACTTTTCACCAAACATTAACAAACATATAAAAACAACACTTGAGTTGAAAAATCAAAAGTGGGCAATCTTGTTTAGATGAAGGGAGTATAATGAGAAGAAATTAAGTGAATTAGCATTAAATTAAATTTAGCTAAGTTGGTACCTCTGAAGTAGATTCTTGTGAGATGGTAATGAAGATTTCTTGTTTAGAAAACAAATGAGAAAAATATGAAGTGATTTGATTAATGGATTAGCTGGAAATGGTTTATTGAGGATTTTGGGTGAATCAGTTGCTTGACTGCTTACGCCAGTGGAGGACTGGAGGAGTGGACTATCAAAGACTCAACTAAGGATTGGAATTTTATTATACAGTTTCCTGCCTGATTTTTGTTATACACCAAAATATCGAATTTTAGACGTGAAATTAGTACTTTATTTCATTCTTTTCAATTTGAAAGTGTAATAATTGAGGATGTATTTGGATCGGGATGAATTCAAGAACGAAATGAGGATGAAAAATTAGGGGGCCAAGTTGAAAAAAAAGCGTTGGACCACTATACACACCCAAATAATGTTTTTTGATGAGTGAAGTGACTATTTTGCCCCTAAATGAAACTTCAGAAAATACTATACTTACATATAGGGGCAAAATAGTCATTTCACTCTTCACAAAAACACTACTTGGTATTGTGTTGATGTGTGTATAACAACTCAGGTTTAACTAGTTAAAAAAATACGACGTCATAAAAATTATAAAATTTGTCATAACGGTACTCTACCTTTAACTCTATTGTAACCATTAGTAATATTAGAGGTGTTACAACAAGTCGAACGAATATATCAACGAGAGGATGAATAGTATTTTTTTGTCGAACTTAAATTACTTATTGTTCACGAACAATTAACAAATTTCTATTAGTTAAGCTTTGTAATATTGCTCTACTAATATTAAACTATTCCACCATCAAAATATTAGTAAGAACTTAAAACATATTTAATTGCTACAAATGATCAAATTTAAATTATCAATTCTTTACAAACAATAAGTAAAATTGTATAAACAAAGTATAACATTTATAAAAGTTGGCCTAATGTGTTGTGTTGTATGCTCAATTGATGTAAAGCAATATACGTTTGTATTCATCATCCAGGCGGACCCAGAATTTTTTTATGGGTATTCATTTCATCATTCAAATATAAAAAATATAGTTAACGATAATATATAAAATTGTTCAACAATTTTTTAAAGGTTATGCATAATATATTAATGAAATCAAATGACAATTGAAACTAATTCAACTTTATCGCAGATTAAACGGCATATTCAGATTGTATATTACTTGAAGTAGTAGTTACACTTGAATCCTCAAATCTCTCTTTCGACTTAAAATACTTATGTATCCTAAAAATAAAATATACATGTAATTAACAACTGACCACTAGTTAAGTTAATTATATAAATAATTATATTATATATTTAATAAAATAACTAAAACGTTAATATTAAAATAGATAATTTATCTACCTTATACGGCTTATTAATTGAGCAAGTAATCAGATATAGTTATAAATGAATATATGAGAAATAGTTAATCCAGTTAGACTTGAAAGTTGACATATATATTAAGTAATCGAATAGTCTAGTGGAAATGGCTCTCACTAGTGACCATAGCAGGAGGTTTCGAACCGACCTTTTCCATATTAAGTGAGACTACTACCACTGGGACACTTTTAACCTTGTCCATATATATTCATGTGAATACCCTTGTTATAACCTAGGTTCACCTATGCGAGTCATAGCTAGTGTAGCTAACTATTAATTTCTTAGGAGTTAGGAGCTCATAAATGATTTGGAGGAGCTATCTGATTCTTAGAGCATTCACAATAGAGATCATATAAGTGTTTTTATCTCAATAATAGAAAATGATGGACTAAAAAAAATCCTAATTAACCCATTTTCAACTTCCCTGATAATAGGAAAGAGACATACAAAAGTAACACACATAACAGGGAGAAGCTAGCTCGTACATATTCTCCTACCAAAGATACTAGAGCTAACTCCCCAATTCAAACACAGCATAAAGTTCGCCTTAGTGGCTTTTACATTTCTTAAGTCTCCCACCTTCATCGACACATCGCTGCATATCCTCTTCACAATTTGAGTGCTCGGCACACTCTATTTCCCAAATGTCCTAGCATTCCTTTCCCACTAAACGTGGTATACCGAGCAACACAAAGCGACTCTCCCAAGCGAGCTTGTAAAGCTCTTGCTCTTGAACTCGCGACTACACCAAGACCCCTCAAAATCCCATCCTCTCGCTCCTCTATACGCCTTCATTCTCTGCGACACAGCCCTCCACACAGCAGCCGAATAGTCACATAGAAAGAAGAGGTGCTCCGCCGTCTCTCGCTCCGTCTCTCGTCCTCTACAAAAGCTACACTCATCTATTTGGACAAGCCCCCAAACCTGCAACCTGTTTCTAGTACTTAGCTTTCCATGGAACAACAGCCAAGCAACAAAACTATGCCTCGGAATCGCTTTCGCATGCCACACAACATGCACCCATGCTTTCACTTCGGCCCCACGCCTCAGCTTTTGCCAAATGCTACTCAACGTAGACTTTCCATCCCCAGTTAGCCTCCAAATTCTGCTGTCCGCACCAGAACTCAAACTGACAGCACTAATATGCTCCCTAATACACCTGAGCATCGCCGTATCTCTTCGCCCTCTAGGCCATTGAATCATAACAACGGTAACCTTGCTATTAGCTCCCACCCACTCCGCCCCATCATTACTCAACCTCTCAATTATCGGACCACCAGGCAGCCAATCATCATACCACAAACTAACATCATTTCCCGACCCAATACTCACCTCCAATACCAAAAGTTACAATTCATTAACCTTTTTGTTTAATAATGACTCATTAATCATAAAAATGTACATTGCACCAATTTAAATTATACTCCATTTTCTTTTTCTTTTGGTATATTTAGATAATAGTACCTACCATTTTGTAAAAAAAATCATTAATGTCAAGCTTATTTTTGCCTCTTACATAATTTGTACTAATCTGTTTAACAAATTTTAGTACACAAACTAAATCGGTGCATAATATCATTTTGATATATTTCTTTTAACATATTTGATTTTGTGCCATCTTAGAATGATATATTTAAATAATGTGTACCATCTTTACATTAATTAATGAACCGTAGCCGTTCTAAAATATCTATTCTATTTTATATCAAAATATGTTTTATTAATAATTTATCAAAATTTTGTAATTTGAACTTTATTAGTAGAATTATTATCACAATTTACAATAAGAGTTTGAAATTTTTAAATGACAAGAAGAATGATAAGATAATTAAATCTATTTTATATATATTGTCAATCGATGTTAACAATTCCAATTTTTCGATGTAAGAGTATTTTATTAAATACTTATAATTAGACAAGTGTGTTAGAGTATTAAATACTTGATCGGTGTACGTTAAAAAAAATGAAAGTTATTACTCTCTCCATCCCTAAATGATTGATACATTTTAATTTTTCATGTTCAACAAAATACGATTTCACAAACATAAATATCTCCTATTCAACATATGAAAAATTAATAAAAATTTGATAGTTCAACAATGTATATAATTGAGACGAAGCTAACAAGATATATCATATGACTATATTATTTGTGATTGGTTAATGGGAATTATTGATCATAATTTTTAAAGTTTGACCATATAAAGTCAAAATGTTTCAATTATTTAGGGACGGAGGGAGTATATAATAAAATCTAAAAGTCATGTTTAAAATTGAGTTAATCGAATAGCCTAGTGGAAAAGGCTCTTGTTAGTGATCAAAAGGTTACGGGTTCGAAACTCACCTCATCGCTAATTTACAAAAAAAAAAAAAAAGTCATGTTTAAAATTGAAACGTAAAATGAAGTTAGATCCAAGCAAACATAATCAATGACTACTAAAATAGATGACTAGCTATGAAGTATGAACATAAACCATATAAATTGATTTAATTATGTTAGCGTGTGAATACAATACCTATTCCATATCAATACAATGAATATGTAGCTCAACCCTAAATAGGTGCTGATCACTAGCTAAACTAGATATGTTATCTCAAATAATGTATTTTATAACATGTTGACCACAATATATTATGTTAAATACAATGTTGAAATAGTAAGAACTCCGGTTCTATGAAGTAATACCTGGAAAAGTGTGAACCGTCACACTAACGATCCCTACGCACTCATGTCCTCGATTAGTGAACGAATTATGAACACTAAAACTAGCAACATGATCCTTTCTTATCACTTGTGTGTTAAGGATTTCTGAAAATGGATGATGCCATTGGTGAAAATCTCTAAGTTACCTCATGCCAAAAGCCGGCTTCCTCGTTAGCACCAAGAAGAATATACAAGATATCCTCTCCAAATATCCTCACAATATTGAATATTCCATATGATTTCATTATCATCTGTGCTCCCAATACTCATCATCTGTGCTATATAGATATCTCTATATATATATATATATATATATGCATGATGCATGCATGTTGTTACTGATACATATACATATTAACCCTCTAAATTGTAGTGTTCATAGTCTTGTGGAAGATAATGAAATTCAGAAAGTACCTTAGTGCCGCGATCGTAACTATATTCCCTAATTGGCATGATAAGTTTTTGTCATACAAGAAACTTAAGAAACAGATCAAGAAAATATACCCAAAAGATGATCTCGATCGAAGGCCAACGAAAATGATGAGATTGGAAGATGGAACTGAGGAACAACTGGTGGAGCAGGAGGTGGATTGTTTTATGGAGCTCTTGTATCAAGAAATTGAAAAGTTTAATGAGTTTTTTCTTGATAAAGAAGAAGATTATGTCATTAAGATGAAGGTATAATTTTTTGTTTATTGAGTAATATGTGGTACTACCTCCATCCCTATTTAATAGACTCATTTTGACTTTTTGGGTCAAACTTCGAAAGTTTTGACAGTAAATTGTTATTAATCGATAAGAGATAAAATAATCATATGAGATCTTGTTAGATTCGTCTCGATACATATTTTTGAAATATCAAGTTCTTATAATTTTTAGACATATAAAATTAAAAATATTTACGTTTTAAATGGTGTCTCGGAGACCGTGAAAAAGTAAATGGGACTATTATTTAGGGATGGAGGGAGTATAAGATTTGACGGATGTATCAGAATAGCGTAATTTCAACGTAATTTACAGTAAGCATGTTAATATTGATTCGAATCAAGTTATATATGTATGTATATAATAAGCCCCCAAAGATGGTTGGTTTTGAGAATTGAAAATCAAAGTAGACGATCTCGAAGGAGTAATAGCATTGGAACTGTCGAAAACTGGCAATAATATAGTGTCTGTCGAAAACGGACAAGTCTTGAGGTGAGTATAGAAAACCAATAGTTTATCATGCTTATCAATACAGGTTTTACAAGATAGAGTGGCAGAGATGAGGGGTTCTGGCCTTGAATTGTTCCAACTAATTGGAGAGATTGTAGAATTTCACGGTGAAATGGTTCTTTTGGAGAAATATAGTGCCCTTAACTACACAGGTAGCTTTCTTGTCATATCATTTTGCTCGTGCAAGATTTCGTTATTGCTGGAGAATTTTTATTATTTGTTGTTTGCATCAATGCAACCTGTTTTCTTGAATGTGACCTCTTCGATTGATCTATGGCGTACGCCTTGTAAAACAGTCATTAATCATAGGCCTTAAGTTACTCCAACTGTTCTGACTTGTTCTTAGTCGAATTCATGTGATATCGTTGCACTGACAATTGGATTTCTTACCCAGATATAAACTTGAATCAGCATGTTCCCTGAGTTGGTACTCAACGCTACTTTGCTTTTTGTAGGGCTCGTCAAGATATTGAAGAAATATGACAAGCGAACTGGTGCTCTCGTTCGCCAGCCTTTCATTCAGAATGTCCTGCAGCAGCCTTTCTACAGAACCGACGTCTTGAACAATCTAGTGAAGGAGTGCGTGAGACTTGTTGCTCAGCTGTTATCCTCCAATTCATTAGCAGCTCCATCTCCTCAAGCCACTAATGTTCCAGATAACGAAGGTGCCGGTGTATCTGAGGAAAGGCTGGACAGAGTTCCTGAAGAACTTGAAGAAATAATGAATATGGAGAACATGTACTTCCGGCTTACTTTATCAGCCGTTCGGATGCTCAATGACATTCGGAGCAGGAGTACTACTGTAAGTGACTTATCGATGCCTCTTGTGCAAAGTGAGGATGTGCAGGACACCTCTGGAGACCCTCCGTATGATAGAGCCGAGGAGTAGTTAATGTGGGCATGTCACATGTTCTAAATAATTTATCAATCCGTAGTCCTTAAGTTTAGAGGAAACCTATTCTAGTACTCATTTGTATATGGGGAAACTTGCACTGGACTAATAAGTATATGTAAACATAAGATTGATGTATGACATCTATAAGATGTGGATTGTACATCAGTCGGCTTGAATAAGGCCTCGCGTAAAACTAAATAGTAATTCTCCCCTTCTTGCTTACCAAGTCTGCAATATTTTTGCCATTAGCTCTTGAGTTCGCGAGAAGTTGGGAACATGTTAAGCATGCCTCTATTTGTTATGTCTGTTTCACTGTTATTTAAGAAAAGTTATCTATTATTCGTATATCTGAAGGAAGCCATTGGTCTTCTCGAGTAGAGATGGTTTCTATTAGATGGCATTATTTTATAAAATGATGAGATCAATCCCATCTGAGTACATCTGTTGTCTTGGTTTTGTAACGAAGAAAGGCTAGACAAGTTTCTTATGTTGTTTAGGAACAAAGAGTACAACTTATAATTGTTCTAATATGACTAATTATCTTGTTCAAACATCAAGCGCCTGTAGCTCAGTGGATAGAGCGTCTGTTTCCTAAGCAGAAAGTCGTAGGTTCGACCCCTACCTGGCGCGTTTTGATGGATTTCTTTTTACAATGTTCAATTTCCGGCACTTAGGGCCTGTTTGTTAAACTTTTTCAGCACTTAAAATGAATGTATTCAGTACTTATTTAATTAAGTCTGTTTGTTAATAGAAAAAATTAAGTACTGAACATAATCAGACCTGAATGAAATCCTTAACAAAAAATTAAGTCGAAATTTGCTACTTATTTTTCTCCTCTTAATGACTTAATCCCACAATTCCTTTGAAAACCCCAATTTGTCCTTTCTTAATTATTTCAAACTCATACATTCTTATTCAAATCAAATTCAATTATTATTATTATTATTATTATTATTATTATTATTATTATTATTATTATTATTATTATTATTATTATTATTATTGTTATTAATTTCATTCTTTATATTCTTATTATCTTCTTCTTATTATTATTATTATTAAGACTATTACTATTATTATTAAATATTTTCATTCTTTATATTCTTATTATTATTATTATTATTATTATTAAGACTATTACTATTATTATTAAATATTAATAATAATTATAATAATTATTATTATTATCATTATTATTATTATTATTTTTACTATACAATAATAATTATTATTGTTACTATTATTATTATTACAATCATCATTATTCTCACTATTGTTATTATTATTATTATTTAATAATAATCATTATTATTATTTATTTAATAATAATAAATCATTATTATTATCATTATTATTATTATTATTATTACTATTACTTTAATTATTATTGTTACTATTATTATTATTATTATTATTATTATTATTATTATAATCATTATTATTCTCATTATTGTTATTATTATTATATGTTATTATTCTTATATTATTGTTATTTTGATTCTTAATATTATTCTTTTTCATATTATTATTAATATTCGTGTTATTAATGTTAATATTATTATTATTATTCTCATTTATTAGTCATATTCATAATATTATAATTTAATTATTAATATTCTGAATTCATTTATTTCTGTAATATTTATAATTAAATTATTAATATTTCTATAGTATTATTTATTTATTTAATATTTGAGTTTTAATATTATATATGCTCGTTGACTTTTTATAATTTACTGAATGACATTAATTATTTTGTTTTGATTTTATTAATTACTGAATCATAATATTATATGAATAGTAATATTATATTTATACTTATTAGAATGTAGTTTATAATATTTACACAAAAGGAAGTGTGGTGTAGTGGGGGCAAATTTGTCAATACAACATAACTTGAGTAATTTTTAGTGAACTGTTATCAAACACTTAAATTTTTTAGTTTTCAGATTCAGTTTTCATTCAGATTCAGACATTCAGTATTCAGTCACTTGTTGTCAGACTTCAGACTTCAGATTCAGACATTCAGTTTTAACAAACAGGCCCTTAGTTTGTCAGAATAGTTTCAGACTTTTAATTAAAGGCTTAAAACAAATGTCAGTTGATCAAATTTAGTTTTGTGTTGAGTATTGATCGTATTTATATTACAAACTTATTCTTAATTGAACTATTGATATCATAAATGAATTATATAGGCCTTTATTGTACAATATTATTTTTAATGGTAAATGGCTTCTGACATCACTCACGTTTGGAAAAAACCAGTTAGATCACTCATGTTTGAAAAACGCCAGTTAGATCAGTAATGTTTAAAAAGTCACTCATTCGGGTCACTCAATCCTATTTTTGAAGGGTATTTCTGTCCAGACATATTTTCTCCTCTCGTAAGCACCCAATTTAACTATTATTAACACATTGACCCAATCCTGATATTACAATTTTTCCGATTTCTTTTTTGATATTTTTTGGATTTCTTTTTCGATTTTTTCTCAACTTTTTCTTTGATTTCTTTTTCGATTTTTTTCGCGATTTCTTTTTCGATTTTTTCGATTTTTCTCGATTTTTTATGTTTTTTATTTCTTTTTCGATCTTTTCTCGATTTCTTTTCTCGATTTGTTTTTTGATTTCTTTTTCGATTTCTATTTTGACTTCTTTTTTATTTCTTTTTTGATTTTTTTAATTTTGTTATCGATTTTTTCTCAATTTCTTTTTTGATTTTTTCTCGATTTCTTTTCTCAATTTCTTTTCTCGATTTTTTAATTTCTTTTTCGATTTTTCTCGATTTCTTTTTCAATTTTTTTGTTTTTTTCATTTCTTTTTCGATTTTTTTTCGATTTGTTTTTTCCATTTTTTTCAACTTTTTCCGACTTTTTTTTTTGTTTTTTTTTCTCGATTTCTTTTTTGATTTCTTTTTTCGATTTCTTTTATTTTTATTTTTTTTCCTATAAGAAATAAAAAAAAATCGAAAAAGAAATTAAAAAATCCAGAAAAAATTGAAAAAGAAATAATGATATAGTTGGAAAAAACATTACACAACTATATCATTATTATTTTGGAAAACAAATTATCTTATTCTTAGTCTATCAATAACAAATAAAATTGACCTAATTACATCACACAACTTTCGTACCACATAAAATATTCTTGCGACTCATATTTTAGACTTATTTATTCAATAAATGGATAGTAATTATGGCACATTAATTAAATGTTAGAGAGAGGAACCACATCTAAAGTTGATATGAGGTAGATTTCACAATTAGAGCTTGCAAAATTTGAACAATTAATTTATTCACCTTCTTTGTAGGTTAGTATTTTATCTCATAATATGAAATAAAATAAAAATAAAATTTGCTCATTTAATTTTACTTCTTAAGATTTACACAATGATAAAATTTATTTTATGGACAATTTTTTGTTTTTAATTATTATGTATTGAAGATTTTTATAATTTTCATGCTATTTTAGTATCTTATACTTTCTTTGTTTATGTTTAGTTGTCTTTTTAATTTACAAATAAAGTAAAAAGAGTAAAAAATAATTTAAAAAGTATATTGCAAATATAAAATAACAAAGAATTAAAACTACTTATATAATTGTTGGAGGAAATAGATTACTAATCAAAAGGAAAAACTGTCCATACAAACACCCATAAAAATAGTATAAAATTTAATTACCTATTTAATCTTAATCCAACCGTCTAGATATGAAATTAGGTTTACTAACTCACCTTAAATTATGTTGGAAGAAAAAACTCGTAAACATAGTCTTTCATAAAGGGGCAAAATAATCATTTCACTCGTATGTGCATAGTCGTTCCCTCATCAATCATCATATACAGTCTTATCCCCTTTCAAACCCTACCTCCCCCCACCCCACCCCTACTCCCTTAATTTTTTTCCCAGGTAAATTATACCATACCACCTCTAAATTCATAACAAGTACGATAATTATTTTTATATATAGCTAATTTAGAAATAATCTGTTGATTTGATTTGAATTGAACAAAAGAAAGTTGGATCTGCAGTGAAATCGAAGATGGGAGAGACAAAGGATAACGATGCATATGAAGAGGAGCTTCTGGACTACGAAGAGGATGAAGAGAAAGCTCCCGATTCACTCACCAAACTCAATGGCGATTCCGCCAAGAAGTATGAACCAATTTCAAATCTATAATTTCAATTTCATTATATATATATGTATATTTGGATTAATTTTGTATTACTTCAATAGCTAAAATGTTGTTATGTTTGTTTTTTCAACCGTCAAAATTAACATATATTGAGGTATTAATTGCCATGCTTAACTTTGATTTGCATCAAATTATTGTCGTGTTCGTAACAAAGTACCTTGAAATAGTATCTTTTGATTTTTAAAAATAATATATTAG
This sequence comes from Echium plantagineum, assembly GCA_003412495.2. Lineage (NCBI taxonomy): Eukaryota > Viridiplantae > Streptophyta > Magnoliopsida > Boraginales > Boraginaceae > Echium > Echium plantagineum. Next base: position 24,211,648 of record CM016561.1, on the reverse strand, counting down.
GTATACAAAAGAATTTGATTTTAAAATATAGAAAGTCAACTATATTGGACAATCTTGAAGGATGGAGGTAGTATTTAAGTTCTGCCTTCGGATAGATTTGGTATGTTTTATCCTTCAATTCGTCAAGATTGACAATTGATGTATATAATTAGGTTTGAATCAAAATTATGATGTTAATCGTGAAGTATATATATGTAATTGTCGTGAAGTATTTTAATATATATATTAAATTCTTTTATACTCTTCAATAATTATATACTGTAACATATATAGAAATACTTTGGGTTCAAATTTTCAAATAGTCGATTTTTTATGATTCAAAATTTTATATCTGTGACTCTTAGATATAGCACAATTAATCAAAATAGCTCATTACACTACCTGCGTTTTATCTATTCTGAAGAAGTAGATAGTTCAATTCATAAAACAGCCTCCCCGTTTTTTCATTTGCTAGGCTGCGACAATCTGATCCCTTACCCCACTTAACCATTGATGCTGAAATGAATAAAGTTCAAATTTAGACAATCTTGTCGTGGTAGAAGAATCATTATTTTTGTTCCAACAAGTCTTTTCCTGTTGCATAAATATAAAGTAATACTACCATTTATATTTAGTTGCTCTTCAGCCAGACACCTCTGTATGTGTTCGTTTGAGTAATTTTTAAACTGCATGCCAGCATTTATATGCCATAAGTGCGGTTGATTCCTTAATTGCTATATAATTTACAACCTTTTTGTTCCCCTAATCTTAGTTCTATCATGCAACTTTCAAACTATATTATGAAGTTTTTCTTGCATGAGTAATCAATTGTGTTGTTCTGGATAAGACTTTGTTGAATACAAAAAATGCCTTTCCATTAATTTCAATATCCTTTTCTTGAATTTTGACCGGATGTTAGATGCCAGTAGTCAGTTGTGAAGAAGTGCATATCCTGTTTGTGTAGAGATTAGAATAGTACTTGACCTTGTAACTATATTGAGATTAAACTTCACTAAACTATCAGCTTGCATATGAACTTACAAATGGTACTTTCTTTTGTGCAGGGGTTATGTGGGAATTCACAGTTCCGGGTTCAGAGACTTCCTGTTGAAGCCAGAGCTACTTAGAGCTATCGTAGACTCCGGATTTGAGCATCCATCGGAAGGCAAGATATTTGTAAATCAATTGTTTACTTTTTGTATTTGCCTGTTTAGTACAATGTCAAGTTGTCAGTAATTTATGTGAGGATAATATCCTCTTTTTGGTCATGATTTGTTCCTGTGAAGTTATATAATGTGTTCATCACTGGGGTCTGAAGCTGTAGTATTACAAATGGGTTTGAAATAACCAACTTCACAACATGCATAGCCAGTTGATGATTTTTACGCGTCTGCTGCTGGCATGTTACTGATTTAAAATTTCATGTTTAAATTCTCAATATTTCTTCTCACAGAAACAATACCATTTCAAGGGCAGGGCTTCGGACATTTAGAAATGGTTTCAATCTATTTATGGTACTTATTTGACCTGTCTAATTATATTTCTTTATCTGCAGGTAAATCACTACTCTGAATTCTGTTTTGGAGAAGTACAAGGTTAAACTTTTTTTAAATTGAAAGCACCCAAATTTATGTGGTTCATCAGTGCAACATGAGTGCATTCCTCAAGCTATTCTTGGGATGGATGTTATTTGCCAAGCTAAATCTGGAATGGGAAAGACAGCAGTGTTTGTCCTATCTACGCTGCAACAGATTGAACCTGTTGCAGGCCAAGTTGCTGCTCTTGTTCTATGCCACACGAGGGAATTAGCTTATCAGGTACTAATTTTGCTGGTTTCATCAGAATCTTTTTCTTTGAACTTTCGTTTATAATTGTGTTTGGGTTCCATGTCTAGAATTCTTACATATTCCTTTGCAGATATGTCACGAGTTTGAGAGGTTCAGCACATATTTACCTGATAGCAAGGTCGCTGTATTTTATGGTGGTGTAAACATTAAAATTCACAAAGACCTGTTAAAGAATGAATGCCCTCATATTGTCGTTGGAACTCCTGGAAGGATTCTTGCTTTGGCACGGGAGAAGGACCTCTCACTGAGAAATGTGAGGCATTTCATACTTGATGAATGTGATAAGATGCTCGAGTCTCTTGGTATGTAAACGGCTAAACACAATAATCTTTTTTTCTATATTGCTTTGAATTCTGTCTTGAGCTGTATTTTATGCCAACCATTGCATAAATGGTCATACAATGTTTTCCTCAAATTCTATCTGTTGCAGATATGAGGAGGGATGTGCAAGAGATTTTCAAGATGACGCCTCATGATAAGCAAGTCATGATGTTTTCTGCAACACTCAGTAAAGAGATTCGACCAGTTTGCAAGAAATTTATGCAAGATGTAATGTTCCATGACCAGTCCTACTTGAATTTATTATTCCAGTCAATACTTACCAAAGGTGGTTGATTCACCTAAAACCCTCCTGGTGGAAGCACTACATGCCCTCTGGTTTATCATGCAGTGGAATGGCAGCCATTGCTATAAGTGTCTAAATTATTTTATTAGTTTTTGCTTTGTTCTCTGGTTAATCGTAGTTGGAGATGGAAAGTTATGATGTCAGATGAAGTGGTGGTTGCTGCCTTGTCTTCTCCTGAATTTTTAGATTGGCATTGTTACTCATCTATAGTGGCTTGCCGGTTTATCACTGTATCTAATAAGTTATGTGCAAGAAAGCATATCTACGGGTTGAACGTCATCAGGAGATAGTCAATCTTCCTTTTTATGGTTGATGCAATTAATGCCATCCTGGTTGAAGCACTACATCCCCTCTAGCTTATCATGCTGTGGAATGGGTCAGTGGTTGATGCATTTAATACCCTCGTGGTTGAAGCACTACATGCCCTCTCTAGCTTATCATGCTGTGCATGGGTCAGTGGTTGAGGCACTTAAGACCCTTGTGGTTGAAGAGCTACATACCCCCCTGGCTGGTTATGCTGTGGAATTGTTGCCAATGCTTTAGGTTTAAGTTCCTTTTTTTTTGAGTTTTTGCTTTTTTCTGTTCTTAGTCTTAGTTTCATGTATTAGTTTTGGGTTTGTAAATTGAAGGGAAGATGAAAATTTTGATGATCTCAGACTAAGTGGTTGCTTCTTATGTCTTCCCCTAAGTTATTTAGATCGGCATAGTTTCTCTTCTTTGGTGGCTAGTCATTGTATCATATACATTACCTGCAAGAAAGCATATCAGACGGGTTGGAACCTCCATGAGATACTCGGCCATCATTCATTTCATATGTGGATTCAGTTTCATTCTACAGAGCTCCTAATGTGCTTTACTGTGACATTTATTCCTTTTCAGCCAATGGAAATTTATGTAGATGATGAGGCGAAGCTGACACTCCACGGACTTGTACAGGTATGCCTTCTACATTTGGTGTATCTATTTGCAAGGCATGACTCTTATGTTTGGTGTAGGCTTCTTATGATCATAATCTGAATTTTCAATTGTCCATGCAGCACTACATCAAGTTGAGTGAGACGGAGAAAAACAGGAAACTGAATGATTTGCTTGATGCTTTGGACTTCAATCAAGTTGTCATTTTTGTCAAAAGTGTGAGCAGAGCAGCTGAGCTGAACAAATTACTTGTGGAATGTAATTTTCCATCCATTTGCATCCACTCTGGCATGTCCCAGGAAGAAAGGTGCTTTGTAGTTTAAGCATATAGTTATGTTCTGATTTCAACTTGTTCTTTTACTTGTTACTATCCGTACATGTATCCTGTCGTTGTGGTTCAATGGTTTTGTTCTGTGCAGGCTGACACGGTACAAGGGTTTCAAGGAGGGGCATAAGAGGATTCTTGTTGCAACAGACTTAGTTGGCAGAGGCATTGATATTGAGAGGGTTAATATTGTTATCAATTATGATATGCCCGACTCTGCTGACACTTATTTGCATAGGGTGAGTGCAAATTTTTTTATATTGTTGAATTACTCTCATGGTAATTACATATTTTTCTAATGTATTCTTCATTATCGTCAGGTTGGTAGAGCGGGTAGGTTTGGAACCAAAGGGCTTGCTATAACCTTTGTTTCTTCTGCCTCAGATTCTGATGTTCTCAATCAGGTGATCATTATTACGGCTTATTGTACTATGTGAGGCTTATTGTACTATATGAGGTTCGTGGTTTTGTATGTGTCTTTGTGTCAGATACTATAAGACTCTCTTTGCTGTTCCAGGTTCAGGAAAGGTTTGAAGTTGACATAAAAGAGCTTCCTGAACAGATTGATACGGCTACCTACAGTACGTGCCAACTTCCTAAACCGTGTTCTTCATTTTTGTTTCTTCACGATTTTTTATGCTAATGGTATCGGTTCAGTTTAGGTTGCTCTCTTCTATTATACCACCGGCTTAGATTAAATTAATTGTTAATCCATTCTTATCCTTGTATCAAATTATTGCTGCAGTGCCATCCTAAATTCGAGGTAGCAGTTAGTGGTGGAGTAGATGGTAATGCTCTGCGTGATTGGTCCTGCTTCGGTCTGCGACAATATTGGATGAAGAAGAGCGACTGTAACGTAATTAAACATGTAATAAGTAGTTGCTGGGATTTTGCTTAGATTTTCTGTAGTGCAACAATTTCTATTAGTATTGTAGAGATAAATTTGTGATGATTTTGCTGGCATATTTAAGTCGTTAAGAGATTATTTATTCGATGTCAATGGTGTATGTTAGCAAGTCTTCATGATTGCATGATGGTTCAATTATTTTGAGGAGTTGCTGTCTTAATATTAGGTTGATGAAATCGTGGTTCGTTTTAGCCACACACATGGTGGAATTGTGGTATATGGTCATGCTATATACATTTAGAACCTTAATACTCCCTCCGTCCCTAAAAGATTGTCACATTTTGACTTTTGATGGTCAATAAAACACGATTTAAAACATAAACATCTATTATTCTACATGTGACAAAATTATAAAAAGTTAATATTTCAAAAATATATATTGAGACGAATCTAACAAGGTATCACAAAGACTATATTATTTCTTATCATTTAATGGGAATTCATGATCAAATTTTGTAATGTTTGACTAACAAAAGTCAAAATGTGACAATTTTTTAGGGACGGAGGGAGTATTTGACAACAGTTTTTAAAATTTGGCATACTTCAGCAGAAACGAAGTGTTTTTCTAGCAAATACTGTTAGGGGCCGATCTAGGGTCTTTCTTGTAGTGGTTCAGAATATATATTAAATTTAGTGTCTTTTGTACTATTAATAATTATTTCAGAAGAAATTATCTAATGATGGGGTGAGCATTTTCTAAAAATTGTGTAAGTACTAATTCAGTAATTTATTGATTCTAGCAGAATAAACTATCACAAATTTTAAAAAGATATACCACCACTATTTTAGATATCAAAGGTTATTGAGAAAAAGTGTTAACGTAACTGTTTTTGAGTAATTCAATAAGAGACTTGGGTGCAAAATAAGTTGTTATATACTATCCATTATTAATTAACACATATGATATTGAAAACTTAAAAGGTAAAATTCTAATACTGTTTTGTTATAAAAACATTGAAATCTAAAAAATTTACTTCATATTGTTATAGACATGTGTTCATATTAAATCAAATGTGCAATAAAATCAAGCTTGACATGATAATTATCTGTTATTGTTTATTAATTTGATATAGTACGATACACATACTTACGAGATTGAAATTGAATGAGGTTAATAAATAAGAATTAGTCTGCTAAACAACTAAGATATATTATGCGATTTACCTCCTTATTGGATAACGGTGTACAGGACAATTAAGATGACGATTTTATCATTTTTTAACATTAGAAACGAATGACATATGGATTAGCAAGTAGTACCATTCGTTATAGTTTAATTATTTAATTAATTAATTAATTTGATGAAAGTAAGTAATGAAAAGAACATGATTGACGGAGTAATAAAGTTCGACGAACAAGAACACACAGTCACATAATGGATAATTAGTAGCGATTGAAGGTCCCCTTACAAAATGAAATTAACACATACAAGCGTAGCATTGAGCCCAATGCCCAATAAACATAAAACCTAATCCCCCATCGACTTCTCTCCCCCCCTCCCCCCCTCCCCCCTCACCCACCCATCATAAGCTCCCGCGCCTCTGCCACCTTCTGACTATCGAAGTGATCAGAATTTGTTGGTGAGATTTAGTTTCTACAGTAGAAATCGTGTTTATTTTACTTACATCAGTTTTATTTTTGGTAAAATCTAGATGTTGTACCCTGCGATGAATTTGAAAAATTGTCCAAAAATTGATGGGGAAAATAGAGAAAGGAGGCTCTCATCGTTGCCTGAAGAAATTATATTCGATATTCTTGTCTTGCTTCCTGCTGAGCTACTCCATAATGTGGCGAGGCGTGTATGTCGTCAATGGCGTATGATCATCAAGGACCCACAATTCGTTAGCACTCACCTTCGGTTGTCGATTAATACCCACATATTGTATTCGAGTAAGATGAATCACTATTATCTTTTAGATGGTAGGGAGTCTCATGCCAAGTTCACTGCCTTCGAATTTCCTTATCGCATAGGGTCTACTTCCAATGGCTTGATGTTGATTTTCAGAGGTGAATATTATGTTGCAAATCCAATTACCCGTAGAACGTTGAAGCTTCCTACATTTTCTTTACCAATATTTATAAGTGATTGTGTTCTAGCTTTTGAAGCTTCTTCCCAAGTTTATAAAGTGGTGATGGTATATATGACTCTTGAGAGGCGTCTTGGATGTGCGATCTTGACACTGGGTATTGACAAGGCATGGAGAGTCCTAAATTATGCACATTTCAGCGAAGATGAAGAGAGATTATTATTATTTGCAGATCCTCTTAAAACCACGGACTGCGTATATTGGGGTGCAACTTCACATGATTTCATTTTGGCTTTAGATCTCAAATCTGAAACTATGAAGCGGATTTCACTTCCATATGCTTCTGATGCTTCTGAAATGGTGCATCGCTTTTTATCCAAAGGGAACACTATTTCAGTATTTTGTAGCAATTATGAGTATTCAATGGAAGTGTGGGTGCTCAAAGATTACATAAGCGAAGAATGGGTGAAAATATTGTACATAGATGGTCAACTTATAACAAATGAATTGAATTCGTTGTTTCCGTTGAACCACCGGGCCTTTGATCGGTTTGATCCTTTAAATCCGAAAAGTTGGTTAGGAAATGGTGATGAGAGAATCGTCTTTGAAGATAACTGTGAATTCACTCATACATTTGTCTATGATTTGAAGAGCCGTACCTGCTCTCGGTTTGGTTTGGAGGAGGATAGTCGATATGGTCATTTTAAGCTTCAGCCCTTCATCAACACCTTAGCTTGGGTATCTTAATATGCATTTGCTAGTAATAGTATATGAGTTCTTTATCCTTTGAGTATAACTACACTTATTGCGAACTTGATTTGAAAGTTTTTGGGAGGCAGTAAGTTGATTCAAAAGTTTGGTTTTCGTTTCTTTAACTTGTCGAAAGCTGAGAACCTCCTTGTAAATAGGTATAGGATTTTTATTAGTGTGTAAGTTCGAACTCGAATAATTATAATTATCACCTTTGTTTAAAGGATGTTTCCAATCAATCACTTATGTTTTAAATGTTCTGTCAATCAGTTATGTTTTAAACTATTCATTCAATCACTGAATCTGTAACTTAGACGTTAAACATGGCACTTGAGGTTGCTCTAACTAATCGTTAAGGCGTTTTCATCATTTCGTATTGAAAATAACCTGAAAAAAAGAATGGTAGAATTACTCCCAAATTTGAATATAAACCCTGGGTTGCAATTGAAAGTTCATAATTCAAAATTGAAGCATCAAAAGCCACTATTAAGGGCACTACTTGATGGAGGGCAATGGGCGCAGCATAAATTGCAAATATTGTGGTCAATTATGCGTTAAGAAGAGAAGAATGAAGGATAATCCGGGTGAGTTTTTTGATGCTTGTCCTGTTGAATAGGTACATATCATTATTGTACTAATTATTATTTAATTTAAATTTAAAGGGATTTTTGTGTAGTTATTCCATAATCTTGAACTAGAAGTGGTTTTAATTTGCGCAGGGAGGACGTGGATGGATGGGGTGGGTCGATTATTCTCCGTCTCCTCAAGCAAATAACAACATTCAAGGTGAACTTCTTCTCTTCTTGAACGGGTGTGGTCATTGGTTGTTTATTAATACTTTTCCAATAATTTTATGACTCATGTTGGTAATAAAATTACACTACAAAGTATGATTGTTCTCAACCTTAGGCCAAACTTGATTGAAGGGAAACTTACAATTCTACCTCACTCCATTCAGGCATTATCCCTTCCTAATAACCAGTTTCATGGAGAAATTAAACCATTAATATGTGAATTAGATACTTGTTATCTTTTCGATCTTTTCAATAGTAGTTTGACCAAAGCTTTACCTCACTGTTTCTCAATGATGAGTTTGATATCTTTCTTGGATTTACATGTGAATGATATTTAGGGGACCTTTTGAGATACTTCATACATGGACTCCTTAAGAGGTATGAATTTACATGTAATCATTTTGAAGGAGAAGTTTCAAGTTCTTTGAGCTATAGTCGGATGTTGGAATTTCTCGATCTAAGTATGAACAACTTCAATACATTTCCTATATGGTTAGGAGATCTTCTACATCTCAGAGCTCTCAGCTGGAGATACAACAAGTTCTATGGTCCTATATCCCTTCCTCGTGCTTCAGCGGACGCTGTTTGTTGCCTATGTCAATTCATTATCACCCTACCACTTACTCTGTTCCAAAGATTAATGAGTGTGGATGGAGCTAGCCTATACTTTGGGGAGTTTGATCTCAGTTTCGGTATGGGTAAAGATGTCAAGCAACAATACTATGAGTCAATGACGATGGTGTTAAAAAGGAATATAATTCACCTAGAGAGAATTTCAGAATTCATGGTGAGTATGGATCTCTCTTGCAACCATTTTGAAGGGAAAATACCAAACGCCATTGGAGATCTCATTGCAATCCAAAACCTAAATTCGTCTTACAATAACTATAAAGGTAAAATGCTACCACAACTTGGAAATTTATCCATTCTTCAGTCACTTATTTGTCATCTAATCAGTTAGTTTGAATACCTTCTTGACGACAGTTGCAAACATTTGATGGTTTGACTTGGGAATTAGTAGGTCGGTTATTGTGTTGGGATCTGTATTGGTTTGGTAATTGGTAGACTAAAAAACTGAAACTGCTTCTACGAATCAATCAAGAGAAAGCACACGTATGATTGGCAATTACAATGAAAGAAATGGAGTAAGCCCGATATGCAACATGAGAAGTTAAAAGCATAGTAATGGAGCTCCTATAAGCTTCATATCTAAAAGATGTATGAAAGAGGATGAGAGCCTCCTCAATAGACACAGTATCACATGTAAGGGAAAATGTTGTGCAACGCAACCATGGAATGATGGTGGCGTGCATTTTGCTCATGATTGGTTTTTTGAAAACTTGAGTAATGGGGATGATCAGTTCGTGTGGTTTGGACACAGAGACATGAGAAATTGAGAATGATGTAGTTTGGGATTGTTTAAGGTCAAGGTCTAATGAATTTCGTTGGTGGAAAATGGTGTGGTTCACGGGACAAGTGCCAAGCTTTGGTTTCATCGTGTGGCTTGTTTGCTTGGGAAAGTTAACTACCAAATGCAAGCTGAGTCAATGGTTGATATTGCAAGATGACAAATATGTATTCTGTCATAATCATATGGAGGATGAGCAACACCTCTTTTTTCATTTCGAGTATTCTGCCACAATATGGAGGAAAGTGTTGCATCGTTTGAGGGAATATCGCGTGCCTAGGAGCTGGAATGAGGAGCTTGAATGGATGATCGGTAAAGGGATCGGGAAGAGTTTCGTTACTCGATTAAGAAGGTTAGTTTTTCTGCAGCAATCTATCACATTTGGATAGCCAGGAACAAGCTGATTCTTGAGGGCACACAACTGGATGCAGGGAAAGTTGCAGCACAATGCATGAAAGCTATAAGGAGTAGCACTAATGGATGGCAGGGTATAATGAGAAACAAAACCATTGAAATATTTGTATAAATTGGGGATTTAGGATGGCTATTCTCAAGACTATAGCTATTGTTGTTTTGTAGTTATTTCTACATCAATAAATACCTTTGGACTAAAGGCACTGTTCATTATCCACGCTTTTACTTGGGTTTTAGTACATCACTCAAGTTATGAAATGAGGTAAAATCTCTACTTTTGTTGTTGAGACCGTTGACTGTACCATTGGTATATTCATCCTTCCAAGACAAAGTAGCAATGGCGGACTCTTTTGAGTTCACCGCCGTTCACTCGAACAGATATTTTTTTTTTGTAAAAAAGAAATTTTATGTATAAAGGAAAAATTAATGTAAAAATTAACATTTAACTTTATATTTGAATATATTTAAGTGTTTTCAGTTCAAAATTATGCTGATTTCGAACAGACATTTTAAAACTCTTAGATCCGCCACTATGGAGAGGAGTGTTTTGAATGGTCATTACAAAATTGAAAGTGTTATTACACATCTATATCATGCAATTCCTACTTCCTAGTGCTGGTGTAGGTTTGATATGTGAACAGTGTGCAAAGTCAAAATTAATAAGGACGTAACGTCAATGAGAAGCTGACTATAAAATGAAGTTTGATTCGATAAATTGGTTGACTTTGACTAACGAATCGTTGACTCGATTAGACATGCGCATGCTCACATAATTATTAAAACTGCCCATGTCTGTCAAACCCTCAGTTGATATATAAAGCAACTTTGATTTGAGGCTGCATTTGCTATAGCCTATATGCTTCATGATGTAACATTATTCATCATAACAACGTAAGTTGCTTTGTGTTAATCACAATCGCGTACCTATATAGGTTTCGTTCAGTCGAACAATTATTTTTCCGAAAAATTAGAAAAAAAATATTTATATAAAAAGAATTAATATAAAATTTAATATTTATATTTCAATGCATATATGTAGTTTGAACAATTACTCAAATTTTTTATCAATTTCAAACACCCAATCCAAAATAAATAGATCCGTCATGAGTTAATCACATTCTTAAAAATATATAGCTATAGCTAGTGGATGGCTGACTCTCTTTCACTATTCAAGTCATGATGATGATTTGATTAATTGGGGTAGTTTGTTAGATCAATACGAAATATTTTAATTTTTTACGTATGAAGGTGAATTGATGATGATTGGATTAATTACGGGCGTCTCGTATTGAGCAACGTGGGAGCTTAATAATTATCCTTAATGATTCGTACATAGTCATTAATAGGAGTCTTTTTCATTAAGTTAACGTAATTATTCGAATAATTATTTTAAAGTGATGGAAAGCATTACATGCAGTAGTTTTGACCTAAAAGCTAAGATGGAGATCCAGTAGTAGTGGACACCATTAAAAGTCCAATACGTAATATCGTGAGGACTGAGGACATTAATGTTTATCGTCACAAGCTAAGGTTGTCGAATGATAATAATCCTTTGATTGCACATTTCAATTATCCACACTTGCACGATTTTAGATTTGTTCATTGAGTTGAAGCAAAATCTTTCTACAACGTGACTAAATAAAACTTCTACTCCACTTCTACTCCACTTCTACTCCACTTTGCTTTTTGAGTTCAAAAATATATTACTCTCTCCGTCTTAAATGATTGGTATATTTTGACTTTTGTGGTTAAATTTTAGAAAAATTGATGAAAAAATCTTATTAAACGATAAGAAATAATATAGTCATGTGAGACCTTGTTAGATTCGTCTCAATATATAATTTTGAAATATCAACTTTTTATGATCTTTTTACATGTAAAATAAGAGATATTTACGTTTTAAATTGTGTTTTGTTGATCATGAAAGTCAAAATGGACCAATCGGATGAGGGAGTAATTCTTTCCTAATAAAATTTTTTTGAATCATAACTTTAACAGTCTTGTCGCCCCTTATTTTGGGGAGTCGTGAGAAAGTAAATCGCGGGATGTGCATCAGATGGTCAAGGAATAATTCTGTCTCGTAGGAGACTCGAGCTTACACGCTGTAATAGAGGCAGGACATGATGTTATTCACCCCAAACTCTTTACCACCTGACTTGTGTCCGGAACAAAATAAAGCATGTTGCTCATTAAAATTTTGGAGAATAGTTTATGTGTCACTCATAATATTTTGACGAGAGCTAAACGTCAAATAAAAATTCGACGCCAACAATAGAGATAATCAAATTTGGGTACTAAAATTTACTTCTAAAAATACTTCATATTCAATAATCATAATACTTGTAGAAGGTTTTACTATTTATAAAATAATTAAAACCTCCTCCCAGGTAAACTTTTAATTACATGAAGAAAATTTATTAAATCAAGGGGTTTGACGGTCTAAATAAATATTCTCCTACGTATAATGACAATTTGATATAGCTTAATATGATCTTGATTTAACTTGACTTGAGCTTGAGTTTTGACTTGCTTTAGATATATAGACTTAGATGGACGGGTCTAGACGAGTACTTGGGCAGACTTGGCTATGGTCGCGAACTTTGATTTAGGAAGTACTCTACTTAAGCCGGGCATTATTTAATTTTGATTTATCCATCTGAGTTTGTTTTTAGAACCTAATTTAATGAGGTTAGAAAAATCTAACTTTACATCTGGACCATTAAATATTGATAGTTATTATAGTAATTTTGTTGAGTGTTCAAAGTATAGAATTTTAAGATAAGTCTTACTATTTTTTTGTGAGGATAAATTTCGAATCCCCCTTAGATGACATGATGATGAAATTTTTGGATTCTATATGGATGCACGGTTAAGATGCACATCCCACATTAAAAGTCGTTGTCCTTCCGAATCAAATAAAATCTTGAGTTATTTTATTTATTTATCGTCTATTGATTTAGAGTTGCACTCTATATACTCTTAACATGTACTATTGCATGGCATTTGTAGTTTGGTGATACAGTAAACCATAATTGTCACATGTCATTTTATGAAGAATCCCTAATTGCCGTTCGTCGTAATTTAATTGATTCATTTAATAAATCATGATTTCCTGACTTACTTTATCTTATTATATATCGTGAGTTATGACCCCTTAATTTCTTGAATATAAATTTTAATTTTAATAGTAAGTCTTCCATGTCTACAGAATAATACAAAGACAACAGATCATATATTTATCTCCCCTTTATTAATTTGTTTTCTACATTTGAAGTTGCTGATCATATATATATAAATCTAATTAAACATATATATATCTAAGCTAGCTAAGCCTAGCCAACTACGGCTTGAATATATTACATATATACTATATATCGAGCACTCTCCTATTAATATTATATATATTGTTGAGACTCAAGTGATGATCACATTGTGCATTTCAGGCCAACAATCAAACCCTGCAACCAATAAAATTTACCAAAACAAATTTGTAAGTTCAAGACGAGCGAAATATATATATATCGTAGAATCACATTTTGCAGATAGATATATAGATAGATAGATAGATATTGATACGTACTGAGTGTATTCAATGTTGATTTTGGTGTTAGAAGGGTCCGAGATAGAGTGAAAAGCATCTTGTGACAAGAGGATTGTAGCAGAGCATGGTGTACCCTTACACACGTCCACCACCCGAACGTCGATGGCCGCGCCACCTTTGCATGGCTTCCTGTTACCACTCACACATTTCAGCCTGTATCGCCTCCCACACGCTGCCCCGTTATCCCACAGCCCTTTGCTCACCGATACAAACAGATTCCCAGCCGGAAACTGGTCCTGCCTATTTCCATTGCATTTTGTTGCTGCATAAAAAGCAAACACATCGTTAGTATATCTTTCCATTTCTAAGAGATCGTCAAAAAAATAACAGGGACTCATAAAATTTACAAAACAAAATTTGAAAGATTAAATAAATAGGCGAGGCAGAACGTGCGTGAACATAATTTCTAATAAAATCCGTGAGTATGTATTACAATATAGATAATTTTCAAAATCGAACAAAGGGGGCGGGGCGATGAATGAAAAAGAACTTACGTGCGTAAGGAGGAGCATAAGAAGTTGCAGTACCCAAATCTCCTTGAACCAAAACTAAACATATCATCAACATTATTGTTATTGGCATCAATAAAAACGAACACCTCATTTTGAAGCAATAATTCAACATCTGTATTAACTTAATAATCTATATTCCTACTGATATTAAATTAAAACGACTTGGTTTTTTCTTTTTTTAATTTATATATCTAATTAATTAATGATGTATGTTAGGTTAATTCGGATTCATATATATAATGGTGCATGGTTGTTGTTGAAGACGCAATTGTGTTTGTGGAGCCGCCCACATATTCACACGCACGTAACGAAAGTAGCTTTCTAGATGTTATGGATATTAAATAAATATATATAATTGCGATAACTATTAAATCATCACTATAGATAAAATATTAAGTAGTATTATATTTATTGGTGATAAAGATTCAACATGTGGTCGTTGCAATGTTGACCAATTCGTTCAAGTCTTTTCAACACGTGTCTTAATTATTCTTACCCATATATATATTTGTAATAATTGGAGATCCAGAGATTCATATTTAATTAGATTTAGCACATGCTCTTATAATTTGTGATGTAATGTGGTTCACATGGATTGATATATGTAATATGTGAGGTTAATACAATCATAATATATAGTTGAATTGCCAAAATTATTTTTAAAAACACGAGGTTAATGCACTATAAAAATACGATTAGATAACATAAGATGCTTAAAAGATTTAATAAATAAATAATAAAAATATAACAGATTACATTGCACGCAAATGTAACACAAGATCTTGAACCATTTTATTTAGTCATACTGGCGATGGAGGAAAAGAGTAAAGGAGGAAGTGGGAGAAACACATTGGAAGTCATGATTTTGACTATTTTATCCATAATAAATTGGTACCTGCCATTCACATGATCATAAAAATTACTCCTTCTGTCCCTAAAAAATTGTCACATTTTAACTTTTGGTGGTCAACAAAACACGATTTAAAACATAAATATCGATTATTTTACATGCGAAAAAATTATAAATTATTAATATTTCAAAAATATATATTGAGACGAATCTAACAAGGTCCCACAAGACTATATTATTTTTTATCGTTTAATGGGAATTCATGATCAAATTTTGTAATGTTTGACTAACAAAAATCAAAATGTGACAATCTTTTAGGGACGGAGAGAGTATTATTTTGACCAAAAACTTAACCCTGGTGTTATGTGGGATACCAAATATACATTTTTAAAATATTAGTTTTTGTAACTTTTACATGTATAAAATTAAAGGTATTTACACTTTAAATCGTATTTGATGACAGTAAAGAATTAAATAAAGATTAAAAAAAGGGAGTGAGGAGTAACATTTGAATATATCATAATGAATGACCTATAGCTATTGTGAATGACGATCATATGACTCTAGCCGTGACAACTATCGTGAATGTGTCACGGGCTTACGGCGGACCTTGGGGGCACCGGTCCCTTCTAAATTTTTTGGTTTTGTTATATTTAATATATTGTAATAAATAAATAAAATATATAAGTAAATAACGTAAAAATTTTGTTGATATTTTAATTATCTTCTTAAATTTTTGCCTCCTATTATATTTTTGTTAAATTGATCTCTTTATTTTCATCGTAGTTATATTGTGGACCCTTTATTTTCATGGTTATGTAGTTGACTCGTAACCTTTTTTTTTATAGTTGAAATCAAGCATAAGTACATAGGTTGCATATTACAAAAGAGATAAGCAGGAGCCTGTCTAAAACTAACAATTATCCTATTTTTCCAGCCTATCCATTAACTCTGATCTACCAAATTTCATAGAATTTACAAAATATGATCTAAACAGTGGATAGGTTGATACAAGACAATCTAAAAGCAATATGTACATGGGAACTAAGATAACATTGTGCCACCATGGAAGATGATCTTGACAAAAGTGATGCCACTCAAATTGCTTCTGGATTCAGGGGATGCATCTAGTGAGAATCTGTGAAGATAACATGTCCAAATAAATATATAAGGAGTAGGATGATGTAGTATGTAATAACATGATAATGGTAAGCAAACTTTCAATTGCCGCAAATTGCAAAGAAAGTGAAGTGTGCTGGTGTTGTACATTTACTGTATAATGATGAAGGCATGTATCAGAACTATTATAGCCAGATATATGATAAGTGGGTGAGTGATCGAGATTGAGTGAAATGTAAAATGTGTAAATAGGTGATGGAGATATAATATTTTTATTTTGAATAAGAATGATGTAACTAAAAGTGGTAAACGAGTAATGATTATTTATATGTAGACTGGGGAGTTTATTTTTATTGACTTTGTTTTATAGGTGAATAAGATTGTTGCGTTGATTTATGAAGTTTTATAGATCGAAGAAGATGTGATAAAATATACTTTGATTTTTTGTTATCCAAATTGTCTAGAGTGTGTAGTAGGGTGTTGTGTGATTTCTTGTCACCCATTTTAAATTCGGTCACACAGTCGGCTGCACGCACTATACGATTTGTTTGACTTGTATGTGAACACCTCCAAATTATACCTCATTTTCTTGAACGCATTAGACGCCCATATACCTCAACTTTTTTATTGTTTAAAATTATTTACAGTGTATAACAAAATAACAAGGTATATTGACTATTGTTGAAGTGGTCATATTAGCATATTATATCAATTAGTAGTGGTAGATATTGAATTCTTATACTCAAGTTATTAAAAATATTATAATTCTGATAAAATTTAACAAAACATTTTATTGATTATTAGACATCCAAGAAAAAATGTTATGTGTATGAATGTCTTTTACTAGGAATAAGAAGGTTTATTTTTATTTTGGACCCTGAACTATGATGAAAATTTCAAATTGGACCCTAATACTATCATAAGCTTCATATTGGATCCTACACTATGGTTTGTCTCATTTTACCCCCTAAAACGTCAAATATGATATAATTTCGTTTTAAAATAAGGACAAAATCGAAATAGCACATATATTAAATTTTTGGGCACAATTACAAATAACAAAAACTTATTAAATTAAAAATAAATCTCATGCTTATTTTCATTGACCCTCAACTATCACGTAAGTTTCAAATTGGACCTTGATACTATCATAAATTATTTGTAAAAACGCCCCAAAAGTTTGATATATGTGATAATCCAAATTTGCCCTTCTTTTAAAACGAAATTCAATCTAAGAATTGGCATTTGAGGGGGCAAAATGAGACAAAACGTTGTATAAGGGGCAATTTGAGGCTTATAATAGTATCAGGATCCAATTTAAAACTTACGTAATAGTTCAGAATCCAAAATAAAAATAAGCCGAATAAAAATGACGCTATATATATATGTCCATTGGTCATTGACCATTGGCATGGTTTTCTTTAAGACTCGTTAGTACTCTTTATCCTTTGATTATTTAGAATAAGCCTATATTGCTTCTTCATATTGACGGACACTCTTAAGCATGCAATAATATGTGTATGTACACAGGAAAAAAAAATAGGCTTAAATTCCGACAGGCCCCTGAACTTTGATCATCTGGTCAATTTGGCCCCTAGAGTTTGAAAATAGGTCTACTTGCCCCCTGAACTTTAACAACAGGTTATTTTGGCCATTTTCATAACTGTTCAGGGGCAAATTAACAAATTTTAACTTTTCATGAAGGACAAAATAGGAATTTAGTATATAATAGACATTTTGAGGTCACTTTTAATAAAGAAAATATATTAGGGCTCTTAACAAATTCCTATTTTGTCCTTCATGAAGGGCTCTTAACTTTTCATGAAGGACAAAATAGGAATTTGTCTATTATAAATTGACTCGTAATGCCTATTATTGTTGTATGCCTATTTTACCCTTCATTTTAAGGTGAAAATGGCCAAAATGACCAGTTAGGATAGTTCAAGGGGCAAGTAGACCTATTTTCAAACTTCAGGGGCCAAATTGACCAGATGAGCAAAGTTGAGGGGCCTGTCGGAATTTAAGCCAAAAAAATATGTGTATGTACACAGTGATTGAGGTGTTTTAGTTCAAGTATGTACAGTCAAACAAGCACTTTTTATTAAAAACAAAATTATATATATTTTTAAAAATAAATTAATATAACTATTAATAGTGGTGTTTAAGTTGTAGTAATATATTTGAATGTTTCGAAAACCCATTTCAAAATATATACCTCTTGTTATCACTCGGTGTTATTATATTTACAACAGTGTCGATTAGTTAAAGGAGTTCGTTCATAATTTTTGCTTCCCAAACATCAATTATTGAAACTAGATGTTTGTGCACAGTTCAACCTGTGCGCGTTCGGTTATTATATTAAAATATATATTGTTACATTAATTTTTACATGAATATATGATGATAAATATTTTTTGTGAAATTCAAAATATGTGCATGATAAAAATGATTAAATAAATATACATTATGTATAAGTAACTATTTTATTTTAATAACTATGCTTAAATAATTTAATGCATAAAATAATAAAAACGCTTTTGCAAATTGAAAAAAAGAAAAAGAAATTAAATGGGAGTTAGTATACAATTAAACATATGTCACTTGCTTATTGGCTAAAAAAGATCATGGGGCTTCACTCAAAAAAATAACTAGTTCCCCCCTTCCCCAATTAAATATAGTGTAGATTTAATAACTATGCTTAAATAATTTAATGTATAAAATAATAAAAGGCTTTTACAAATTTTTTTTAAAAAAAACTAAATGGGAGTAAGTATACAATTAAACATATGCCACTTGCTTATTGGCTTCACTCAAAGAATAACTAATTACCCCCTTCCCCAATTAAATATAGTATAGATTGTTTCTTTTTTTAACGACTAAACGACATGTTATAAAGTAAATTAACCCATAAACCTATAACTCTGAAGAACATTCCTAAAGAATACTGTCATTACAACTTCAACAATGTGCAATATCCCCAAAATCTTGTCACACACAAGTCATAATGTAGATCATTTGATGCTTAATTTTGTTGAAATTCATAACAGGAAATAAGCAGCGCACTTGACACGAATAATATCCCATCCTATTGCAGATAAGAGGAGAATAAAGAGCAGTAATAGGTCACTCTCATGGAAAGAATCTAAGCGTATTTCTGTTCGTCGCCTTCTCCATATTCCCTTTGCTCTGCTTCAGCAGCCATCAAGTCATCAAACTTCGCTGTCTTCCCCATCACTATCTCGATCTACATCAGTATCATTGGAGCAAATGAACAAAGAAAAAAAAAACATCAAAGGTAAAACAATAAACAAATAGCAAAAAGCGAGGCCAGAGAGATATTCGGGCATGATGTGCCCTTTTTCATATTTCCCTCAAAAGATGGAAAAAATTGTTCTTTGCAGGTACGTCCTCAAAGTTTTAGAGATGCAGCAAGATTTTACTAATAAACTACGACCTTACCTAACAGAACCTAACGCTACAATGTTAACTTAGCTAGACAATCAGGACTTAAAGCTCACACCCTACAATAAAACGATTAGAGCATGTCTGCACTAACCCAAAAAAAAATGTTGTTCCTGAACTAATTCAATATGCTACAATGGATTACCTTAGCTTTAGGAATTGGCCTTCCACCTCGTTCATTGCTCATGTCGATTGTCAGTGTTTTGATCTCTGCGTTATAAAGTAGTTTGATAAAAATATATGATCTCTGCGTTATAAATTTGTTTGATACAAATATATAGAAGTATAAGGGTATTGGTGGGTAGATCAAAAATAGGACATGGTTGGAGGGAAATTACTTTTCTCGACAGCGAAACCATTATTCTTTAAAATCTCAGCAACAGTGACAACTGTGGCAATAGCTGCAGGTAAAACAGTAGACGTGATATACTTAGCAATCATCATATATCAACTACTAGAAGATCTGAGAAGCAGAAAACATCGTAAGCAAAACATTTACAAATTTCTAAGATTAATGGCCTTTTATGCCTTGATGCCTGCTGGAGAGCAATAAGTGAAGGGAAGTCCAACAGAGTAGCTATAAACTGAAAAATAAACCGGAACATAATTGATGCACATCTCAGACAGCCGTCTGAATGGAGATGCAGCATGTTTGTTTATTGAAAAGAGGATGGAGACATAAGAAGCTTTGTTTTCTTGTATCTTGCTATGAGAACTACATAGCAATATCCTTATCTTTAGAAAAAATAATTTTCTTTCTGGTATATACCATATTCTCTTTTGGGAAGATTTCCACATGAAAGTTCAGAAGATATGTTACACATATAAAGGAGCTCTGTAACTATGATTCGAGCATAACTGGAAACATGACAAAAAACACACACTTAGCATCAATAATGAACCATTAAAGGGACTCATAACAACCAATTTTTTTAGTCTTTTATATTTTAATGAGATCTTTGGTATAAATGACGAAGCTAACTAGGAATCTACAAATTACTAACTATGATGAGTAAGCATTTTCTCATACGTGGGTTCTAAGATCAGAAAATCAAGCTGGATGTCATTACGCCAACAAATTTTACAAGAAAGCACCCAATCGAAAAGATAAGACATACATAATCCAGCACTAATAAATAGATTACAAGACATGAAAAATACACAGAATATAAGTGATGAAAAACATATCATTTGGAAGTACAGATGGAGATGGTACCCATTCCAAGAGCAGAAAGTTCCACTTCCTCATATTGCTGCATGTACCTCTGCACATTAATTGAGTTTCAGATGACAGTAATTGTTAAAAAACATAATTTTATATTAAGTAAAACATTCCATTTGAATCAAAAAAAGTAAGGTGTATATGATGATGCAGATCAAGGGAGTGTTTCATAGCGTAGATGCATGCCTTAATTAGTGGATGAAACCACATCCTAACGACCATATGATCCTAATCACAATAAATAGCCAACCCTTTCAAGAAGCAGAGTTGCTTCAAACAATCAAATCTCCATTTATCATGTACAATTGGATACCCGCAATCGGGGCTGCAGATGACAATAACGGGCACAGAACAAAAATTTCAATATCATGGGTACAAATTGATTCCTTTTCCTCATTGCCCACAAAGTAAATCAATCAAAGCATATATGCAAAAGAAAAAAAACCCGAAGATATGTCAGTAAGCAAAACTGAAACCATACCAAATTTGAATTACTTTCCCATAATTTTTAACTCAACAAAACGATATTTCTTAAAAATTGAATCTTTCTCCATAATCTTTTAGCTTCCACACAAAATTTTTATAGACTCATAAGTCCCATTTCAATTTGCCAATTTCAAAACAAACCACAAAAAACATCAAACCATAATAACCCTCGAACAATAACGCCAGACACCAAACAGCTACACAATATGTAAAATAAAGATAACCGTCTTGTCAAAAAAATACATACATAAGAATTTCAAGATAATTTATCCAGTTCTTTTAACTGACATTTTCATCTTTTGTGTTAATCTTTGACCATCAATTAATATCTATTCATTATTCTCATAAATATAAATTCGATTTAATTAAATTTGTATTTAAAAATATATTCATAATATTATTTTCTTGTAACATCAAGTTTGTTAGTGGTTGAATTAGCAACGAGGTACCCTTATGAGGTTCTGGATTCCGTTCTCACGTAGGGTAAGGGGTTGAAAAATATTATAATATCTACATATAAAAATTACGAAAAAACGAAAACGTCAATTAAATTGAATGAGAGGCAGTATACCTTGGCAAGGTTGACATAGAAGAAGAGGGATTTCTTGGTGTTGGAGACTTGGATGATGTTGTTCTTTTTATCTGGGTTTTCGTTAATACCCATCTGCTTCACGCCAGAAGTGATGCTCTCCATTTTTTCTGCTTTTCTCGAAAACAACCAAGGTTGGTTTCAGTAGGGTGTAGGGATTTCAGGGTTTTCCAATCAAGAACGTGAGAGGGGGAGAAGGGAGGACTATTTATGTTATTAAATGGTTCCGTTCGGTTTTCACTATATCCGAACAAGCGTGGTTTAGAATTGAGCTGAAAGTAAATTTTAAAATGAGCCAGTAGCGAATTAAGTTAGCTATTCGGTCCGGTTCTACTATGCTCCATTCGATTTTAATATCAGTCCAACTAGTTATGATTTAGTTGAAGGAGGCGAAGGGAGGAGTGTTTATTGAATGGTTCCGTTCGAGCTTCACTATATCCGAAGAGGGAGTCAGTGTGGTTTATAATTTAGTTAAAAGTAAATTTCAAATTGAATGAATAACGAATTGAGTTTGCTATTATGTCCGGTTCTACCATAACCCATTCGGCTTTAATACCAGTCCAACTAATTATAATTTAGTTGAAAGTAAATCTAAAAATATACAAAACTAATATATTGGTTAAGTTGTTCAATCAGACTTAACTATATCCAATTTTCTTTTGATACTTCGGCGACTTGTTAGAATGTAGATGAAAGTAAATTTAAAATTGTACGAAAACAATAATTGATTAGCTTGTTTTGTTTGGTTTAGCTATACTCAAATTGGTTTTAAGACTAAGCTCACTCAGTGACTTATATGGTGAATATTTGAGTTACAAGGAATCTAAATAAAAAATCATATAGGTTTTTTCGTTCGATTTTACAATATTAATTCGGTTTCAAAAATAAGCTGACTCCAAATTTAGTGAGCCTACAACCCCCAATTTCGAAATTGTGATACTTCGAAATGAACTAAATGTTAGAACAAATTATCTTGTATCGACATGTACTACAAGCATTGAGATGCATGTGGTGACCAATTTTAAATGTTAGAACAAATTATCCAGTATGTTACAACATATTAACAGATAGTTTCAGACAAAAGTGCAAATGCAATAGAGAGGAAGAAAGGGTCCCAATTTAGTATCATGATCCCCTTTTCCAGGTGGTGCATATTGTCTTAACTCTAACATCCAGCGGACTGCTTACTATTGCAATTACCAGAATACGAAGTCCCGCAAACACAAATAAGAACGGGATCACGAGTGTAGTGCACCATATGTAGAAGTTTACAGAATTGAAACTGAATGAGCTTCACTCTGCATAACTACATTTGCAAAGAAGCGTAAGTGTTCCATTATCTTACACATGAAAGCAAGGACCTTTCATTGGAGACTAGAAGTTTCAGCCGCAGAAGGCTGGTATGGACCACGATTGTTGGAAACGCCTTCTTCTGATCGTTTGTCTTCGAACCACTTCACAACCTTTTTGCGTGGAAGATTTGTCACATGAACGATGCTGCTAATCATGGCGTTCTGCAATCAATCGTCCAACGGCTAATTAATTAAGATTGTTTGGACTTTTCAACTAGAAAATGGAAATAAGTATGCTGAAGGAGACATGACCATTTCTGTATACACACTTATAACTTTTACAGTATCAAGCCTAGGATTTTATCCTTACTTGTTACCCATGTGATGTTAAATTTTCTGAGTAACCCAGCTGAACATTTTTCACCTATACATCGAAGTTATCTTCACTATCGAGTCAACTGATCTTATATAGACAAGTGATGGTTAAGTAATTTCAACTATCTTTTGGACTTCGAAGCCATCATTTGATCATTGGCATAAAAAAATTTCCGATTCTTTTGGGCTCACTTCCTAACATTCAAAACAGACACATTACAGATCAAGAGGCTGGACTATAGAGACCACTAGCTGAGCGACAACAGGCTAACCACAACTAAGTAATAGAGAACCTCATATAGCATCATCTTCAGAGTTCAGACTACTACAAAAATAATATTTTATGCCCAAAGATCTCATCTTCAAATAGCTAAAATATAATATTGTGAGGGAAAAAAATCTTAACATTCAAGAATTGTACTTACAGTCGGCCGTTTTGTTCGTCCATAAACCCTTTCCATAGTTTCAAGCTGCACCCTTTTCAGCCTTTTTTGAGCAGACCAGCTTCTTTGCATGACGTGAACAGGCAAATTCTCAGTTTCTGTGTCAACAAGCTTTATTTCAGGACTACCATTGGTGGCTACTTCAAGAGGGGTAACTTCTACTTCTTCAGTCAGTGGTGCTATTGCTTTTGGCACTGGCTCTAAGGTAGTTTCGGGAGGTTCATCAGGTAAAGCTGCTGACAGCATTAGAAGACTAGGAGGTGGCTCACGAAGTATGTCAAGAACAATTGCTCTGTCAAGACACAGATCTGCTGCAAGATTCTTTATCTGGAAAAAGGCAGGATCAATATGATAAGTATTAGACAATAGAATAACGATGACCAAATAAAGCATTGTGAACACATATGTACTGAAGCATGTATTTATATAATCAAGAAGGATGTGGTACACCTACATAGCAAAATTAATATATTAATGGAACCGCGAAAGAAATATGGCACCACTATCCAAACATAGGAGGAACTTGTTTGATGAGACCATTTAAAATTACATGAAATATCAACAATTGATTACAGGTGAACCTCCAAGATATTTTTTTGTAAAGTGAATATACAAAATGAATAATAACAATGTTGAGCACTCAAACATTCTAACTGGCAGTTGGCACCCAAACAAATAGAATAAACAGCCATGCCTCTCCTCTAATTAACAACATACAAGATAGTGACCGAGATAAGGCTTGACAATGGGAAGTTCTTTATCGCCTATTAAAATCTTGAGGATTTTTTTTATTATGGTAATCTTTCTACAGCACGAATTTATAATAGCATAAAGGGCCAAATATTCATAAAATCGCAAGTATGCTGGACGTCCTCGAAGTTCTTTTAGTGTCAGTTCTTAAAAGATATTCAGCAGTATGCCTCCTGGGGCCGTGCTCTTATAATTGTAATCACTTCCTAATGATATCATTCAGGTAGTTTTTATGGCAGCATCATGAGTCACGAAACCCACCATATGTTATATAGATTCTGTCTCAGAAACAGAAGTAATAAAAAATTTTGATCAGGATAAACAGATTTTTTGCTCCAGTAGAAACATGACCAACAAAAAAATGGCAATCATTTTGAAGACAGATTGAGAGTATAACTCACACTAATCTTACGCCGACCCTTTTTCAGAGCCTGTGCAAGCCTCCGTTGTTGCCAAGTTTTAAGTTGAAGTTGATTCACCACTCCATCATCTCCATCTTTATCCTCCATCTCCGTGTTATCTTCATCTTCTTCATCTAGTTCAGTTTCTTCCTCAACTGTTTCTACATTTGAACTAAAGGCACCAAATAGTTCATCATCCTTTAGAGCCTCCTCTAGTTCTTCTTCGAGCTTTTTCAGTTCTTCCTCACTTATCTCATCGTCTAACGATAATTCGTCATTTGCCAGATCCTCTTCCAGCATCTTAAAGAGTGCTTCAAAGGGATCTCCATCCAATTCATCATTTTCCTTGATGTTTTTATTGGAAACTTGCTAAAGAAGATAAAAAGGAAATAAATCATTTTTACGTGTTTAATACCAATAATAAATCCCTCGAATTCCAACTATTGATGTCATACTTAAATTATTCAACGATATATACAAACTAGTTCATTCAAATGCAAACAAGATAATAGGTAATATAAGTAATAAAATAACACAAATTAGATTCAACTACCCCATCTTGAATAATGAGCAATACTTAGTAAATGTAACTAAGTTCGAGTGAAGCATTTGTGCATAGTCTTACAAATATGTTGTTTATACCGTCTTCACAATAGTCTCTCCATCTAAAAAAATATTGTTTATTTTGAATGGGTTGAACTCAAACATTTTGCATATGTTGTGTACATCTGGTAGGAAATATCATAACATAGTATTTTCAATATACTTTACTATTAACATAATAACATCATGGTTTAAATTCAAATAAACATTATGTGTCAATTAAGACCACAGAACTTACCAGTTTAGACCAGTCAAAAACTAATAAGACTACGTTTTCCGAATGGATGTAGTAAAAAACTAAGCTATTTCTTCTCAACCTTTTCTAAAATCCAGCCCCTACCATCGTACTCCCTCCCTATCAACATAAGAGATTGTTTAAGATGAAATTACATAATTAAATATGTATGCAAATTTCTATTTTGCATTTCTTTAATAAGATTTAATCATTGAATTTTAGTTATTCATTTCTATTTTGCATTTCTATTACTCGACATGGCGAACAGTTAACTGCTAATATTGTCACAA
This sequence comes from Echium plantagineum, assembly GCA_003412495.2. Taxonomy (NCBI): domain Eukaryota; kingdom Viridiplantae; phylum Streptophyta; class Magnoliopsida; order Boraginales; family Boraginaceae; genus Echium; species Echium plantagineum. Next base: position 24,185,427 of record CM016561.1, on the reverse strand, counting down.
AAAATTGTGATCTTGGTGCAGTATGGTACCGTAACAATCAAGTCGACAATATTGTCACATTTGTTGCAATATGGTCCACGAAAGTGACAAATGTTCCACACTGCAACCTTTGTGCCACTTCGGGGACTAATCTAGACTAATTGCACCAGGTCACACTAACAATAATAACAACAATTAACTCTCACGGCAAACAAAACAAGGTATGACTATTATCCGTAGACTAAAACTAAAACAAACAAACAATTAAGAAAAATGATTGAATAAAAAAATGAGTAATATGTTTATTTAAGTAACATGGGTACCTTATCCTTTTTCTTGCGAGTTTTTGGAGTGATGTCTGAAGAACTGGAGGAGCTTCGACGACGTGCAAAGGTGACGACGGAGGAAGGCTGCGGCCTTCGAGAGAGTGTTAAAGTGGTAGTGTTTCTGGGGAGAGATTCTCGGCGGCGGTGGTGGTGGGAGCTGAAGCTGAGTGAGATACGGAGGGAGGATGAAGCCATTGATTTTTGGGTTCTTCATCGAAGTGGATGAGGTCTATGGGGTTTAAGGAAAGGAGAAGGGCTCAATAGTCATTTGCTAATATAAATGTCTGATCTGTTATACACCTGATCTGTTATACACATAAAATAATAGGCTTATTCACTATTTACCCCCTATAGTATAACTTTTGTTTCAGATTGCCCCCTGTAGTATATATCGTTTCAGATTGTCCCCTGTGACCATATGAGACGCGTTTTTTTAGGTAAAATAAGGAGAAGAAATGAAAACCAGTAGTAATTTTGGCGCGTGCAACATACTTCCTGTGGCTGGACAAGGGCAAAGTAGTCAATTCAACACCTCTTCACCATTCATACTATATAAAAGCCAATTAAAGTCTTGTTCTTCAATAATTTTAGGCAATTTTATTGTTGCTTCTTCAAAATCTAAAAAGCTGCAAATTTTCTTCCTTCTTTTCTTTCAATTCATGGTGATCGATTGCGCAAATGGAGTTCATAGTTATCGATTGTGGGAATGGATAGATGAAACTGTGACACCATCTACCTTCATCACCACACCCTACCATGGACCTTCATCATCAGCAACTTTCAAAATAAAAAGTTCTCAAAAATCAATTTCCTATTTTCCCATAAATTAAAATCAAAAAATGAGATGAAAAAAAATTCAACACATCCGAACTTCAGTGCATTTGACCATTTATAGATATTGGCATATTGCACAAAAACAATCAATTGAGTGCAGATCCTAATCATTTCAAGATCTGCATCTCTAAAGCTCACATTTTTTTCGTATTTTCCTTTATTTATCTGGTTCTGATTCCTTTCTTGAAATTGAATAAATATGAATTAACATGAACAAGAAAATTGGAAATTTTAGCATCAAAAAAAGTGACATTAGTTGTTGATGTGGTCTTTGATGAAGCTATCAAATATGCATATGATTTGCTTGTTTTGCCCGTTACTGATTTTGAATTTGTTATTCATTCAGCAAGTGGGATAAAGAAGCTTGTGAAGAATAGAGTACTTTATGGCAGCCATATGTAGCTTAGTTCCATCAACAAATAGCACCAATATCAGTGAATTTATGGGAAAACAGTTGTTTATGTTGGGAACTGGAAAGTTCAACTTTGGCCAAGTCATATTTGATCAAATTGTTGACCATGCCTTGTCTTTTGCAAAGAACAAGCCCATTGGTTTCACCAACTTGATCTGTGGAATCCTGTTAGAACAGAGGCATGGACCAGGAACATAATCCAAGACTGTCATCATCAGTGACAAGTTGCTGCATACTCACAAAGCTGATATTCCAGTGGAGAAGGTTAATCAACCACCACCTTTCACCTCAAATGATCCTACAGCACAGATTCTCATGGCTGTCTACCTGGCGGATAAGCAAAGGCTAACAGAAGAAATCCAGACTAAGAAGCAGCAGCTTGCAAATGTGGACATGAAGATCAAGGAGTTGGAAAGGACTGGTAGACCAACTGTTGCTACTAATGTTGCTGACACTGAACCAGTGACTGATCAGTCAGCTGATGTGTGAAGACTGTTATGAAGACCCTCTATTATGGCTTTGGTTATGTTTTTATGCCAAATAGGGGGAGTAAATTGGGAACACTAAAAATTCTAACTTTTTATGTTGGGTTGTTTATGTTGAAGACTTTTATATGTGTGTGTTTCTATGTTTCATGTATCTAAACATGAATGTCTACTGTGCTCACTGTCTAATCAGTGGAGTTGATTATCTAGTAAGAAGACTGTGTTGACTAATCACTATCTTGGATCATCCTACCTTACAAAACAATAGGAGGTACTTGCCATGAAAAACTTACCCAAAGGGGGAGCTTGTTGGTACATAGCATGTACGTGTTGGATGAAGTTTTTCACTATACCATTTGTTAACAACAATGCATTAATGACGCTAAATTCAAATGAGCATTGGACCAAATGATTAATCAAAGTCAACTCCTCATAGAAGATTCGAAGGTGATTAATGTTGAATAAAGGGAATTATGATACGGACATTATCACCGAAGTTATTTCAAGTTAAATGCGGTCATGATCAAATAACAGAGGAGCATTTAATCGGCCGTTTTTGTCAATCAAAATATCATTCATTGACGATTGACTAATTAAATATTGAAGAGCCGAAGCCTAGTATAAAAGGAGCTGGTGATCACACTAGTCCACACACCTTTTATTCACTTGTTTTCTTATACACAACAAAGAGCTTTTAAGCGAAGTTTGTGTACTAGTTTTCTAGGCGAGTTTTGTATAGAAGCACTTGTCAAGCTTCTATACTGATTGTACAGTTGTTATTTCATAACAACAGTGAGGAGTTTTTAGTCAATTGAAGTTTGTAAACATCTCATAGAGAAATAGGGGAGCCTATATTGAAAAGGCATTGTATAGGGTTATAGAGAGTCTGTGGGCATACTAGTAAGTCTCTTTCTGTAAGATACCTTTTATATGGTGAAGTTTTCCCTTGGGCAGGCTGCCCCCCCCCCAGAGGTAGGTGCATTGGCACTGAAAGATGACAAATTCAAATCAATCGCTCAGACCCCCAGATCTAAAGAGATTGAGTTGCAGTCGGTGATTACTTCGGGTGATAAGAAATATGTAACTCTTGATAATTTTTTGTAAAAAATTGGATTTTTGTGAATTTTAATGTATAAGGTCAGTTAGTATAACAAAATGTGAGTTATGGCGGGATGAATGAGGAAAAAGGTTTGATGGTGGCACCTGAACATTTTTATATTATTGACGTATAAAATGTATTTTTTTTAGTAGTGGCACCTGAACTTTTCTGGAAATTTTGCCTCTAAAAAGTCATATTTTCAATATGACTAACTTGCCTCTAGGTTAAGTAATTTTTAAATGTGAAAACTCTGAAAAATTAAGAAAATTGTGAAAAATGAAAGTTTAGGTGCCAATTTTTGGGTCTAGGTACCTACTTGGAATAAAAAGATTGCCAAATACCTATTTGAGAAAGTTCTGAAATTTCAAGTGTCTATATGAAATTAACAGTAAATTTTACTAGTAAACAACTAAACATGATCAAAAAAGGAATTTATTCAATACTCAACCTTACTATCTCATGATATTTTATATTCTCTTTGTCTTTTTTAACTTTGTGTTTAGGCTAAAGTTCTTGTATTTTTTAACATGGTATTTAAGTTTTCAATCTTTTTTGACCACATTGTAAAAAGAGATTCGTGCCATAATTGTTGTTGTAGGTTCCAAACCCTCCTTCTCACTTTAGATGGTGTAGGGTTTTTGAGAAGTAGATTCGGTGATCTCTAAAGTTATGTAGCTCATATATTTATACTAGTCTAGCCATCATAGAAAGTTAATGAGATACAATTATGGTAGGAAGTGGTTACCTAAATTAGGGAAAATAAATTAGTTACCCTGATCAATTGGTAACTTAATAATTAAATGCATCACAATATTTATTTTCCAAAAACTGAATAAATATTAATATAATATTTTTATTAACTTGAAAAATATATTACATTCTCTCACTTGATCCATTTACTTAGAAAAACTCTGTATACGAATCATGGCGACTAATTTTTTGTAAGAGCGAAAACTAATCTTCCATGTATTACAATATACTTCGTCCTTCACCACTTCCACTTTAAACTTTGTTGCTGCAAGTGAGTTGGTCATGTTTTTCAAGAGGCAACGGTTATACCACATTGGTTATAACAGAAATGGGAATCCACGAGAGTATCAAGCATGAGAGACCAACACACAAGTATTATGGCAATTGATGTTCTAATCCGTAAAGTCGACTGAGCAGAATCGAAGCTTCGAGAGTTAAAGATTTTATTACCAAAACGGATTAGGAAACAAACGATTGATTAAAGAAAGAAGATACGTTCTTGGAGACCAAGCAAACCAAATTAGTTAACTCTGACTATTTGGGACGTAATCAATCGAGAAGAGGAAAGTTTTATTAGGGCAAGATCTCCACATCATCAAGAGTGGATATGCGCATTCAATGGAGGAAGATATTATCGAGATTCTTCACAACCAAAAGCCCACGACCTAGCATTATAAATGGAGGAGCATGTCTTCACAAGACGGACAACAACTTTTATTCAAGAAGCAGAAAAACTAGAATAGGATTTGATATATTATAGGCTAAGGTTGTCGAGTGTGTTAGGAGCTTTGTGCTTTGCTCATAACTGAATGTATAGTTGATATATCGTCCATAGTATATCAAGAGTGAGGTTTTATCTCCACCAATCACACATACTTTGTTTAGATCCAACATCGGGATGATGTTGTAGTTGTGTATCGGGAGATACTAGATAGGGACCATATAGAAGAGTCTAGCACAGGGCAATAAAGTATATGTGCGCATACGCGTAAGACCCATCTTGTAACATCTTTTCATAGTGGATTTCCCTTGGGTTGGCTTGTTATAATTATGAGGTGTTTGACACATCATAATAAGTGTCGTTGAACAATTTGATTGTTCGTAGTGATTATTTATTTAAAGTTAATTTCATACGTATATTATGTTTGACAATAATATACATGCTGGGAATGAAATAGTTAAGTTCATACGTATAAAATGTTAAGTTCAACAAAACACAATTTAAAACATTAATATCTTTTATTCTACATCCGAAAAAATTATAAGATGTTGATATTTCGAAAATATATATTGAGACGAATCTAACAAGATCAGATCCCACATGACTATATTATTCATTATCGTTTAATGAGAATTCTATATCAAATTTTTTAAAATCTGACCACCAAAAGTCAAAATGTATCAATCTCTTAGGGACGGAAGGAGTAATAATTATCATGTCAAGCTTCATTTTTGTTAAACATGTGATTTAATATGAACTTATGTAAATAAAAATATGAAGGAAATATTTTAAATTGAGGAGTTTTTTTGTCCAGAACGATATTGGAGATTTGCTTTTAATTTATAGATCATTAAAAAATCTATAGTACAGATTTGCTTTTAATTTATAGATCATTAAAAAATCTATAGAGTAGATTTGCTTTTTATTTATAGATCATTAAAAAAAAATTGATTCCCCTTCCCCAATTAAATATAGTATAGATTTGCTTTTAATTTCTAAAAAATCTCCTTTTTCATGTTCTTGTTCCATTGAAGAATCGTTCCAGTAGCAAATTAAGCTCAAGAACGGAAGAACTTTCTTAATATAAATGCTTAATTATTATTTTAACAGGAACTTGTACTATTTTTGTGGTTTATGTGAAAAATTGTCTTCAAACAATTACTAATAGCTTTAGCTTTTGTGAACAAACTTCACAGTTACAGTCCGTAAACTGCTATTCTTATAATTTTACACTTAAGATTGATAAATTCAAAATTTTGTAAAAGTGGAACAAATATTTATCAATAACAATTAGTATTGTGTTATTGTGTAATATAACAATGACCTAACAAATGAAATATATAGACCAACTCAAAAAGGCAAGAAATTATGTGTATAATCGACAGGGAATATGAAAAATAATCGACAGGAACTAGGTTTTATGTGTATTGAACATTAGGCTCAATGCTCTTTATGATTTCATTTGTTAATTCCATTTAGAGGATCTCGAGCCCCTACTAACCTCATCTGTTTTCAATCTTGTAAGTACGAGTGTTTGACTGTATCAAATTAATTAATAAACAATAAAAACAATACTAATTATCATGTCAAGCTTCATTTTTACTAAATATGTGATTTAATATGAACTTATGTAAATAATAATATGAAGGAAATATTTTAAATTGCGGAGTTTTTTTGTCCATAACTATATTGCAATTTTTCAATATCATATTTGTTAACTAATTCTAATACACATAACAAACTCATTTTGTAATTTTTATTTTATTAAATTTCTAAGAAAATTACATTACCACTTTTTCTCAATAACCTTGTAAAATATCGCTTAGTAAAAATTGATTTCAACACTCAATTACATGAAAACTTCTCTAGTTAGTCTAAATTTATATATGGAGTATTACTTATATTTGCTTTTAATTTCTAAAAAATTCTCCTTTTTCATATTCTTGTTAAATTCAAGAATCGTTCCAACAAATTAAGCTCTAGAAGGAAGAATTTTCCTAATATAAATGCTTAATTATTATTTTAACACGAACATGTATTATTTTTTGTGAGATTTTTGGTGGAATGGTCCTTGAAAGTGTGACCGAGTTGTCATTTAGTCCCCAATAATTGAAATGTTGGGATTTTTGGTGAAATGGTCCCTGAAATTATAATTTTACAAAGTTTGCACTAATTAATTTGATTTTGCTTAATTTCTTCATTTTAACTCCTTTTTCACGATTCAAAATGCGATGGAAAGCTCTTTTCAACCCCATTAATAATAAAGATAAAATTTGAAAAATTACAAATTCTGCAAATATTATTTCCCAGATACAAATTTACTAAATATTATGTCAAAAATTACACCATATAATTCTGATTTTGCCTAAATTCCTTCGTTTGAACTTCAATTTTGACGATTCAAAATGCAATGCAAAGCTCTTCTAAACCCCTTTAATAATATGGGTAAAATTTGAAATTATATGGAGTAATTTTTGACAAAATATCTATTAAAATCTTTATATCTGGAAATAATATTTGTAAAAGTTATAATTTTTCAAATTTTATCCCATATTATTAAAGCGTTGACAAGAGCTTCTGACGCATTTTGAATCGTCATAATCGGAGTTAAAATGAGGAAATTAACGCAAAATAATTATATGGAGTAATTTTTGACTAAATATGTATTAAAATATTTATATCAAGAAATAGTATTTGTAACAGTTATGTTTTCTCAAATTTTATCTCATATTATTAAAAGGATTGAAAAGAGCTTTCCGACGCATTTTGAATTGTCAAATTAGAAAATAAAGAAATTGAGGCAATATCAAAATTAATGGGTGCAAACTTTGTAAAATTACAATTTTATCCCAAAAATAAGGTGAACGGTTAAAGTGTAATGGCACCGTTATTTTTTCGCTTTAGATCATTCCATTTTGGCTTTAGATCTCAAATCTGAAACTATGAAACGGATTTCATTTCTATATGCTTCTGACATGAGCTATCGGTTTTTACCCAAATGGAACTCTGTTTCAGTATTTTGTTGCACTTCTGAGTATTCAATGGAAGTGTGGGTGCTCAAAGATTACATAAGCGAAGAATTGGTGAAAATATTGTACATGGATGCTTAACTTATAACAAATGAATAGAATTTGTTTTTTCCGTACCGGGTCTTTTTACCGGTTTGATCATATAAATCCGAAAAGTTGGTTAGGAAATGGCGATGAGAGAATTTTCTTTGAAGCTAGTTTCAGTGATACATTTGTTTATGATTTGAAGACCCGAGCCTGTTCTCTGTTTGCTGTGGGGGATAGTCATTCTGTTCATGTTGTACATGGATGCTCAATTAGATACCCAAGCTAAGGTGTTGACGAAGGGAACAAAATGAGCAGGTTGACTATCTTTGACAGCAAACCGAGAACAGGCTCGGATCTTCAAATCATACACAAACGTGTTCCTAAAATTGGCTTCAAAGAAAATTCTTTGATCCCCAATTCCTTACCAACTTTTCGGATTTATGTGATATAACCGATAAGGATTCCGGTCCCCAAACACCAAATTTAACTCATTTGTTATAAGTTGAGCATCTATGTCTAATATCTTCACCCATTCTTCGTTTACGTAATTTTTTATTACCCACACTTCCACTGAATACTCGGAATTACAACAGAATACTGAAATAGAGTTCCCTTTGGGTAAAAAGCAATAGCTGATGTCAGTAGCATATGGAAGTGAAATCCGTATAGTAGACGATTCGGGTATAGCCACGATCAATAATCTGTTCAAACACCCTAGTAAACGTACCTCCACACCAGTAAATTCTTAACAAAAGCAACAAAGTCTGAGGCTTTATTATACACAAGGGCAATTCAATAAACCTTTTTGAACAACTTGGGTTGTCAAGAAACTTCTTCAACACTGCAAAAATTGTTGGAAATTGACATTAAAGAAACCATTTTTTTCTTGGTATTTATCAAGATTGTGAATTGGTAAAAAAGATTGCAATTTCAATTGTGGAATTAAAAAGGTGGAAGCTTTAGCAATTGGGAGAGGGGAAAAAGTGTGAATTTGGGAAAATTGTTGAAGAATATTTGTGGGGTTTAAAATTGATGAAGAAGATCTTATGAGAAGAAAAATGGACTCCATTTTGGCCTCCAGAATTTCAAAACAATCTAGACCAAGTAACTTTCTAGTATAATTCTCATATTCGAACAAAAAAAATACAAGTTAATTATTATGAAACTGTATTTGAAATAGAATCTAGAAAAATTGATACGAATATGATTTGGAGTTGAAAATTTAAGCATCTTATTACCAAAGTCAAATATTACCTAAAATCATCACATCTTCACCATTCATCTCTTCTCCAAACTTTCAATAGAAAATTACTTTTGCAGGAGATGAAGGTGGTGAGGGCAGGGGAGGAGACTTGGAACAAAGTTATCATTTGAGTCCGCTTGTCAACTTATGGTGATTTTATGTAGGATATTGTATTTGGTCTTACGTTATTAGGGAGGAGGGTTTGTGTGTTTACTTGCGTAATATTGGTTAAGTCGGGGGCGAATTCACTTGGTAGTCAACATATGCACTCGACCGTAAAAAGATTGAGTGCATCAATACTTCCATGCATCAGGTTCATCAAGGGGGTCGGGACATAATATCTCATAAATTAAGGGTCACACTGCAATTATCTATATAATTAAGTGCCACGTTGCAATAATCTATATATTTGTGGGTCAATTTACAAATCACATATATTTACTACTTTTATTTTGGGTTGGTTAATATTGTGCTACTGTACCATTGTTATAGTATAATTTGGGTACAAGTTATGTTGATATTGTTTCTTGTACCAATGATGAAGTTTCAAGTGGGTACAATACCCACGTGAAGCCTTTAAGTGGGTACATTGATGAACCTGATGCATGGAAATATTGATGCATCGAAACCGGACTCCACGAGACCACCCAAGATTGAAGAAACTATCTATCTTAGATGGTAAAGTTGTTAATTTGGTACACTGGAGACCACGGTTCGATCCCTGCTGCTACTAGATTTCTTCCTAATTTTTTGTTATGTTACACCAATAGGCACGAGAATGAAGTAGCTTTCCCAAGATAGATTTCACATAAATTGTGCTAGTAGTCATTTTCATGTTTATTCATGATCCATTTAACATTTTGTGAAACTCACATACCTCCTACGTGTATGGTATTAAATAGTTAGATGTTTTGCATTGGGTCCACATATGATTGGAATCCGTCATTTGTGCATTGTTCAATCTACGCGAAGATTTTAATAAATTTTATATATAATTATTATTATAATTCAAATAATATATTTTATGTAAAATGAGAAAATGGAAATATTGTTGTATATAATTCAAAGTTAAAACTAAAGAAAAAACTATTTATTAATTATTGTTATAGAAATGTAAATACTTATTTATAAACGTTAATATGTCTAAGTAATTGAATGTACATCTATAAATACTTTTTATTATATGGATAACATAAATAGTTCCTTTTTTTAATCTCATTATAAAAGTGGACATGTGACAGATTAATATAATGCTACATGGATAGCTTAAACAATTTTTTAGGCTTCATCAAATTAATTATGATTTCTCACTTTATATATAATATAGATTTCATATTTTACCCATCAGTTACGGACAATAAATTTATTATTATTATTATTAGAAGGCAACTTCTTGCACTTATTTATTGTGTAAGCCAACTTTTAACAATTTTATTTTTGTTGAATAAAAGTTAGTTGTATCCACTTATTTAATATCTCCTTAAAATTATTATTTTATATATTCTCTTTTTAATCGAAGAATCACTTAATATTTATATTCTGAATCCATTCCTAATTAGAGTAATAGAAAAGGTGAATGCGGGGTGATGAAGGGTGATGAAATTGAAAGGTGAAAGATCAAGTGGGATGGTGGGGAAGGCTAGGGAGTTGCAACAAGAATAAACCAAATTGAAAGCAATTTCTTATTGAGAAAGGCTTATTTTCTATGGTTGCTGTGATTTCGGATTAATAAAGAAAGCAATTTTAAGATCTATTAAGGGGTAATCTGAAACTTGTGGTAATTTGCGAGGTAATTTGACTTTAAAATAGTATTAAGCGGCAATTTAAAACTTACTAATAAGAAGAAGGGACAAGAGAAAATTATAATTATAATTACAGATGTAACAAAAGCTTACAATAGAAAAATAAATGATGAATGTCAGAATTCTTTTAATACGAATGCTTAATTATTACTTCAACATGAAGTTGCATTATTTTTGTGATCTAATGTGAAACCCCTAAAAAATTTATCTTCAAACAGTTACCACTTACAAAGAGATAGCTTTTGAAACTTTACAGTTACGAACCATTAACCGCTATTCTTATAACTTCGCACTTCAGATTGATAAATTCAAAATTTTGTAGAAGTGGAACAAATATTTACCAATAACAATTAGCATTGTGCTATTGAGTCAACAATGACCTAACAAATAAAATATACAAACAATTTGACACATTTCGTAGCCAATTGTTACCTAACCGTCCATCCTTTTATACAAATTTTGTTGTAACCCTACATTTGATTTACCTGAGGGATCTCCAAAATACTCGCCCCCTGAACTTGTTATTACTTCTACATTTTTTTCCGCTTCAAATAGTTCTACATGCTGCCAACCTATGCGGAAGCGCTATGTGCAAACGAAGACCATAAGCGCAAATGATAAGGCATGAATTGTGCCTTACTGCAACAAGCCTCCGGATTTACAAATACACGCCATTTACTTCATTTGTTGATGTAGAAACTGAGCCGAAGCATGGTCTGATAAGAACTTCGGAAGTTCCACATCTGAAGGCTCTACTGCCGGAAGTGCCATGTAAATATCTTCTGTTGAGAATGGGATACTGCAATAGATAGGTTAATCATGATTAATAATAATAGTAACCATGACAATAATCATAATGATAAATTGTAGTATTAAGTTAATCGAAAGCAATTGATTTGTGTGATAATGGGAAAGACGAGGGACTTGTGAATAAGACCACTTTTTCGATGATTTTTATGGATTATTGGAAGAAAAACAGGATGGTGTGATTATAATGACTCTACCTAAGATCATCATCTAGTAAGAATGAATTTGATGTTAAATTCTGGGAATCCTTGCTCAATATCTCCCTCATTTCTGCAACTACCTGCAAAACAAATGTCATATTAACATTTCACATTTACAGCACATAAGCAGATCAATTATTCAAAGAAAGAAGAACAAACTTGCCTCATTCGACACACTTTGAGTCCCATATTTATCATCCCAATACATCGTACTTATTCGGTAAATTTGCCTGACCGTCAAGTTCTGGCGAAAGGTATTTGCAAAGAGGCACCAGTAAAGATTCAAGTAGTGAGCAATCAAGCAGATAAAACTTATAAGCATGCAGAAGCAGTTTAAAAGGCTGTACCGGGCAAAGGTCCTGCCTTATTTCTTCCAAGGACTTCTTCCTCTTTTGGTGTATAACCTAAAAAGGAACAGGTCAACAACACAACAAGTGAACGAAATCAAAAGCATCGAATATCTAGCTATGCCAAGCGCCAATACCAGAAATCCAACTGCTTGTCTAATATAGTTTAGCTCATGCCAAGACGTGCCTGAAAACTGTACCCACAAATATTATGTCTTCAAAATAGTAGCTTGTTCGTTTTTTTAAATTGGAATTTCAACTACAGAATAATAAGATAATTAATTCAAACCTCCTCCTTTGCATTGGCTATCCACTTCTCCAGTTCAGCAATACCAGATTTTACATATTCTCCATTAGAAAATGTGCAACACTCTCGACGTAGTAGAAGACTGCCACGAGTTGGTAAATCAGAGATATGTTAGAAGGCGGGGCCATTACAAGTCAAGGAAGATGATAATCGAAACCTCTACCTGTTGAACAGTGATATATTGATGAAAGAGAACACTTGGGTGATAAGCTTGCGGATGAAAAATGAGGGAACCTGCACAAATCAACTGGCTCTATTATGCATGGATAGCTGAAACTGTATTGTTCTGGACAAACACAAAAGGCATTCTTTGGATTAAAAATAATATATAATCATAGGGGATGGAGATGTACATGATTTTTTCGGAGTCTGTCCATCAGAGAATCCAAAAACTTGATAATGTTGTCCCACTGGCTGTTGGTAGTAGACTGCTGTGGAACACCTCCAGGAGATCTGCTTGACTTTCCACCATGTACTCGTGTATTTTTTGGTGCCTTTTTTACGGAAGTTTAGTGATGAACACCAAATCAGAATGAAAAACAAAATATTCAGATCCACTTATATTGTGAGGACATTATTAGCTAAAAGGGTGAGTAGTGAGACAAATTAAGGGACATTAATAACACTGCAATATGCAAAATATGAATGTGAAACTACAGCTAAATTCTTTTTATTAGGTTCTCAGCTTTTGGCAAGTTCAAAATGTATTCCATCTACTGATCCCCCCCCCAACCCTCTAGATTACACATTTTATATTATGCGCGCCTTATGCTCCCTCGACGGTCGAGGGGCATAATGGCCGCATCACAACAATGGTTGCTTCTAAAGATGCAAACAGAAAGATATAAAGTGTATATTGACACAAGGCCCACAATTAAATGAAACATGTTAAGCATGGAGACATAATATAAGAAGATGAATTATAGTTCAAGATACCATTATGTATGCTGCAAAGAAGAGGCAAGTATTTAGATTCTTTAGGGGGGAAATTGCAGGCTAAGAAAAAGAGGGTTGTACATACATAAGAAAGAAGTTTTTACCTGAATACATTGTCCCAGAAGAGGAGATATTTCTTTCTTTAAATTATCACGAATTAGACCAAATATTTTCTCTACTGATGCGGTTAATTGTTGCTTGAATAGTATAGCTGGGTAACGAGCCTCCAAATGCGATACTCCATCCTCTAATCTTAAGGGTGATAGTGTACCCTAAAAGGTCATTCAAGGAGGAATGGATTACATAGGGTTAAGAAGAACCGAGAAGTTCAATACAAAGAATACAACTTCTCATCACCTCCAACAATACTGGATAGGTTAAGGATAAAGACTATTGTTGTAGCTTGCTTATAAGTTTGAACAAGATAACTTAGATAACAACTTTTAATCAAATAATCAAGAAAACAGAAAACCAGAAGTACAACCAATATTTTTTATATCACATAGGAAAAGCAAGGCAATTCATGGACGCATGGTATCGGACCAGGTCAAACATTTGCAACAGAAGGAACCCATTAAAATGTTTGCTTGTTAAATTTAAAATAACGTACTTGCAGAGGTCTCCCATTTAGCCTAGCAGAACCAGGAAGACGATGAGAATTGGCAGTTACAAACCCGGTGGATCTCAAGTTTCTTTGCAGCAGACATAGAAGTGCAGACACATTTGATAACCAGTAAGGTAATGAGGAATTTTCATCTCCCATCTAAACAGAAGAGGAAAATTATTCAAATGTTAAATGAAAGACAAGTCATAATAAGCATTAGTTCATTTTTTCCATCTTGACGTAAAATCAAAGCAGCTAACAGACACAATCACCATCTGGGAATACCAAACTTTATATGGCATACAACATATGTAATTTACCTTCAGGACATCATTAATGCCCTCAATTATGAAATCAAAAATAGAAGTTCTGTCAGATTCAAAGGCATCCCAATGAACTAGGCACCGATAAATAACACAAGCTGCCACTGGCTTCCCATTTGTAAACCCCATCACCTCCTTGATGCAGCGAGAGAGGATTTCATAGTTCTGCAAGGTCAGGAACTGATTGTAAGACAACGATGCAGATATCTAGGCAATTTCAAATGGAGAAATCAATATAGAGTAGCATCAGTGTAGACAATATTACAGCTGAGGTTTAGAAACTTGCCAAGGTTTATGCACCATAGAATCCACCCTTTTTATCATGCATATATCTCATCCATATTAAAGTAGGTTAAAGGTATATGTTAAAACTAAACAGAGGAACATACTTACGAATAAAACGAGTTAAGAAAGAATAAACACCTGTTGCCTCTCAATAATTGATTTTGTCCGCCTGGATTCAGAAAAACCTTGTCCACTAGGAGGTATGATTTTCGAAGGTGTTGGCGATTCCTTTGTAATGCAACATAAACTCATTAAATGTTGATTGAGGTAGAGCAGATGAACAAAATCTATAAAAGGCAAGAGTCTTACAAATGAAATTTTTCTATCAGACGAAGGAAGAGCAAGAGCACTGGACACTTTCTGTTTGGTCAGACCAAGAAAAGAAAGAAAAATATTATTAGCAATAAATTTATTTATGTTGTACCAGAAAATGTTTTGTAGCACATAAGAGCTCAACAATTGCTTACTTCTAGAAAAGGCATAGCAAAACCACTACGGTTCTTCTTTGGCGATTCGCTGAAGGCTTTTTGACGTAGTATATGATTCTCATCCTCCAAATTTGAGAGCTTGTCTTTCAAACTAATAAAAAAAACTCAAATGTCGTGAGGACACTGATCCAAACTCTTAAAACAGAAACAGAGGATATCACCCATGATCTAAAGCATAAAGAGAAATCAAGAAGATTGTTTATTTAAATTGAAATTAAGAAAACATTATAAAGGGAACACCAACCATGCATCATTTTTTATGATTTTAACAGATTACATATCACTTCATGGATTATAACATCAGAACTAATGATCACCTCTGCATGTCCTGGGTAAGTTGTGAACACCTCTGTTCAACCTCTTTCAATTTCTCAATGGTGCTACTTGTTTCTTCTTTAGCCTTGACAAGCTCATACATCAGAGATGAATTCTTTTGCTCCAAAGTCTTCAGTGAACTCTGCAAAAGATAAAATAGCATAAATTAGTCATCAGTCTCTCTAAAGAATGAGGAGACATACCTCCTTAAAACAATCATTACCTCCAAAATTCATCACCAAATATTGTTGAGATGAGTAGGTTCTATGTGTTAAAACTAAAGCAGGATAAAAGGCCAACTATCTCAGACAATACCTAATTATGTTTCAGCAAATTATAAATTAGTCCGTCCTACTTAACCTTCAGAAAATCATTTTCTCTGCGAAATTCGTTCACCGCAATAACATCTCTTCCTAGTGTAGACTTCTCCTTCTCCGACAATTCAAGCTGTTGTTGAAGCATTGCATTCTTGCTGCACTCATTAACTGTAGCAAGTTTAGCTGCATCAAGTTCTAGACACATAGATGCCACAGTCTTTTGCAGTTTTGAAATTTCAGCTATCCTCTTCTCCTCGTTAGACACCTGCATTAGATTGACATTACAAGATCCTTCATAAACATAAATGCATAAAACACTCCAAGACAGATCTGCTTGAGATCAAGATACAGATAGGAAGGCCATGGCCACAAAGAAGAGAACAGCAAGAACAAGAGACATAAACATAGAAGCTTTGAAGAAAATATGTGCTCTAAATGATAGTCTTCACTCGACATGCACACAGGACCCACAAGATCTGGACATATGCAAAAAAGAGCCCCGGCAATAAATTGGAATTTGGAACTACGCAATAATGTTCAATGAAAATCTCAGCACTGGAATTTTTGTTAATAGTGAAAAGTAAACATTATTTTATAAGAAATAAGTATATAACAAAACAATTCTAAAGAGATGATACCCGTAGTTTCTTTTCAAGATGCAATCGCCATGTAAGATCCTCCAGCTGCTTCTCCAACTTACTCTTTGCTAATCTCAAGGCACCGGTTTCATTTGCCTCCTGGTAGAAAATGTTAAAATAGAACAAAGACTTGAATCCATAGAAACACTTTAAGGGAGGAAGACAGTTTTTGCTACAAGGCTACTCTGCATTGTTTACCTAACACTTATCTTACTCTCACTATTCATTTACTCTACCTTCACAGAAACAAATGGCAGCTGAAGACCATGTGCTAAATCTTGTGTGCTTACACTTAAAAATATAGCAAGATTTTCACTTTGAAACTCATGGTAAAAGCACTCCACGAGTTTATTGATTGTATGCTAGAAATATTGTTGTGGGTTGCAAGTAGAATATACTATTGTATTGTCCATATCACCCATTCTCCATTTTAGTATATATACTTACACGAATAGTTTTTAAATGACATATCTTTACTTAAAGTATAAGTAATAAAAAGTAGCTTGGCATAAAATATCAGAAATTTTACCTTTTTAAGTCTCCTGAATTCTCTTTTTGCTAATTTTTGCCTCCATAAACATTGAATTGCAATGATATCTGATTGACGATGCAGATAAGCAGACCGGAACTTACACATCCTCCAGCATGCCTGAAGGAGTTTTCGAAAACAGCAATAAACTACCAAATAATGATCTATTTGTTCCAAGTAAATTTGATTATCAAATATTAATACAGGAGTTTAAAAAACTTAAAATATAAATTGCAGAAATTCTATCACACAAGTTCATTAACCAAATACTAAAACTGCAACATCAGGATACAAATAGAAGAACAACATTCTCAAGCTTAAGCATGAGTGAGGATAAGGATAAACTACTGAAAGAATGATGCTAGGTACAAAGCAATAATGGGACCCTCAAGCATGGACCTTCAAGATGACCACACTACAGCTAAGATCCTATATTCACATATCCAATACAAGGAATCAAGTGTAATGAGCCTTTGAAAATACTACAAAGGGAGTATGCATGAAATAGAGGAATGCATCTAATTTAATAAATTTACCTGAATAACTGTTGCAGCTTGATGTTCCTTTCTATAAAAGAATTTTTGCCGAGCTGAGAATCCACGAATGCTAGACTGTATTACCACTGCAGACAAATAAATCTTGATATATGAGTGCCTGAGTAGCCATCGTCTGATGTACTTCTGTAGTGTAGTGGCAGCTGCTTCTTCCCGGATGCTAGCGTATACACGGCGACCAAGACACCCTGCAGATAACAATATAATTAAACTATCATGAAGAAATTAAATGGCAACAAAATAATGCTAATTTGTTCATCCAACCCAAATAAAGCCAGTAAAAATATGTGAAAAACAAAAATCATATATGTTGACTAAAGCAGGAAAAACATCATTCTGTGTTAGGGATTCATTAAAAGCAAATGACCTCTACAACATGCTTGTAAGAGGTTTGCAGCATCCCTTTTGAACATAAAAGCCTTGTGTGCCAGGTATGTTCTTAGGTGTCCCTGAATTTTTCTGGCAGCGGTATCCAAAACCTCAGCACGACGAGAGTCTAAAATTGCTATCTGCCCAGCCCTGAGGAAAACTTTGGTTCTTCCCAGCTACATGTAAATCAAACTCCGTGTCAACAGAAGAAAACTTGGCAACACAATAAAGATTGAATTTTAAAGAATACTGCTACTGATCAGTGTCAAATTAAACCTGAAAGTTCTCGAGCTTTAGCTTCTGCAGTATCTTCTCGGTCATGGTCTTTTCATCATAACTGCGAATTCACGAAGCAGAAAAAAGAGGGTTGGTTGATATATATAACTGAATAGCTTCTAAGCACTTCTCTTAAATATACAATATCAGTTAAGCATGCAAGTATAGTCAAAGGTGGTTGGCTTATATGTTAATGGCTTAATGCTAATCAGCACTAATGAAAATATAATCATTGGATTGGTTGCCTCTAAGTCCAAGACTCATATTCAATAAGTTGCCGAAAGCCAATCATCCAATGACAGAGCGATATACAGTATAGTACACGACGTCCAAATGAAGATGATCATAGGGTGAATCTAAACAAGGCAACATAAACTTCTAAAAAGATGTCCTGATTTCTAAATTAACATAATTCACTTAATTGATATTTGTATCAAGAAACAAAAGAATAATCAATTAAACAATGAATAACCAAGGAATAAGAACCTACCTTCCATAGAAAACGTCCAAAGCAATAATACCAAATCGATTCACAAACTCGTGGTAAGTCTTTCGTGTGGGGTAACCAGCCAAACTTATACGAACGGCCTCTAGGACTCCCTGCAATACTCTGATGTCATATAGCCTTCAATATAGAGCAAAAAAGAAACTGATCACTAAGCAAATCCTGACTGAACATACCCCACAACGCAGTTGGTGCAATACACTTTGATTTTCAAATATCTGAGGCCGATTTAAGGAGTTTGGCTTCACACAACGAACATAGTGTGGTTCTGTCGAGCTAAGGGTTTCCATGAGGGCTTGAAGTTGTTGCTGCATGCAAAAGTATCGGGCCACTTTAGTGAACCACTTTAATATTAAGACATTTTTTGTTAAATTCATAGTTGCACAACAGAACAATAAACATCTACATATCATGGTCTTAGAGGGCGTCCAGATACATATTTTTGGATAGAGCTATCGCTTATACGGAAGCTTCTTGCAGAAAATGGTTGTTAAGATTATCATTTGATACTCACCAAACGTAAGCATATTTCTTGAAATTCACTCATGCTCTAGACATAAGGGCATTAGAAATTTTCTGGAAGTATTACCTTTGTTTCCATGTCTATAAAGCTAAAGATTTTAGGATATATTGAAATAAATCAATATGGTTCATTGCAGTACCTACACTTCTTATTAATTGTGAAGTAGTAGATGACCTTTGCATTTTACTCTTGGGTCAATCTGAAACAGCCTTCCTGTTATCACAGTGGTAAGGCTGCAAACTACCCAACCCGCCTTGCAACATTTAGGCAGGAACAAATTCGAAGGCATTGGGGGATATTGATGTTGACGTATTTGGAAGTATTAACTTTAAAATTCTAAACACCAAGCCTAATGTCAATGGTACCTTGAAGCGAGAAGCCACAGAAGAAAATTTGTAAGATGACCTTGATGACTCTTCTGGTAATTGGGGAAACAGGGCAGCTACGAAAGAACATTTTGATGAAGACAGAAGGTTGCAGTGCTCGACTACAATATAGTCTCGATTTTTATCTATAAATGAGTCTGTTTGATATGTGACCTGCAAAAGAGAGGCTACGAAGTAAATACCAAGTAGTTCACTGGTCAACATACGAGAATCATCTGTAGAGTGCATGCCTTGCCAGCATAATGGGACATGGTGAAATCTGTTTCTGAAAATTTTTCCTTCTCTAACCGAGCGTGGGAACCAAAATTCTGGAAAAGCTTGTTGGAAAATGTTGCATGAGTTGACTTTGGAAACATACTGAGGAAAAAAACCAAGTTAAAAAATAAAAAGATATTCTCAAATTAAATAATAGCAGAAGTACTAAGTATAACATTTGTACCAAGCTTCATCCAATAATGATATTATCCCCATAGGCTTCTGCAAAACAAATCAGAAAAGCCGAATAACAATATTTATGTCTTGTTTCCTTTGTGAAACCACACATACAACTGGATTGTTATTAGTTTAAGTTCTTGACCATAATAGATATGTCAGGATCAAATGGAATGTAATTCATATACTATCCCAAGCCAAAGCAGCACATTACAATTAAAGAAGAAAATATAAAAATGATAAAAAGTGAAAATAGGTATATGTAGCAATTAATTAAGTCAGAGAATAGTGATAATTAGTAACATGTAGTGATATCATTAATTAGGCATCTAGAGTTTGATATCTTAGAATTGGAAAAAATGGCCAACTCAATTCAACTTGGACAGATAAGCATCATGCCACCAGTACAGAAAAAGTTGTACAACATGTGCGTTACTAGCAGCAATTTGAGGGGATCAATATCGGAAGTCCAAACATAACATTAGAAGCTGCAACACTTAGGGTGTAATAAGTTAAGTTGCATTTTACATTAATGCACGGTTGGAATTAGACCAACCATTCTATTATAAAAATTTAATTATCAAACCGTAGAACATAAAAGAATAAGAATACGCACATGTCAACTAAAGTAACATATCAAAAAGCACTTCTAATTCTAAAAACAAAATTGCATGACAAATTAAGTTATTATTGTAACTAACTAAAATGTTAAATAAAGAATCAGATGTCCCCCACCTTTTCTATCAGATCTAGCACATCTTGGTTGTCTATAAACTCAATGTAACTCCAGTTAATTTCCTCCTTGCGATATTCTTCCTGCTCCATCTTAAATACATGCTGAAGAGAATTCATCGAGAACAAGTATCAGAATGAAAGAACATACAAGATATTCGATTGTATGAGCTTAACAAATAAATTCACGAAGAATCATGTCACACCTCATTGAAATGTTGTTGAAGCTTTTCATTTGCAAAGTTGATGCAAAATTGCTCGAAGCTATCGAATGGGTGCATTAAACAAAGTTTCAGTTAGGAGGACATGAAGTTTAGTACGATTGTCTTGCATCACAAATATAATAATGACTGAATAGAGAAAACGGGACACAAATATGAATATTACACAGACTTTTAAGCTACATAGACACAAAAAATCAAGTTTTAGATCCTTCAATTTATTTAAAGAAACAACAACCAATCTTTTTAGGCTCAAGTATTAAATCAAACACAAATAGCCAAGAAACCTCTTTAAACAATTGAAATATACTAGTAAATACTGCCAACTGATAAGGAAACAAGATATTTGTTTGCATATTGACAGAATTGTTAGAAAAGCACAACATAATAAACAGTAAAGGGTGAACAAGTGGGTTGCTAATCACCTGTTGTACTTAAAGCTTTCAAATCCATATATGTCAAGCACGCCAATCTGTATCTTTGAATTCCGATCTTGTCCAACAGAACGGTTTATCTTCTCAACAAGCCTGAAATAACATAAGAAGATCAAATTATATGTCCTGAACAGCTAAATTGCAAACATTAAGAAAAGGACAGAAACAACAAACCAATCAAATAGTCGAGCATAAACAGTTTTTGCCAAAGTATCTCGACCGGCTGCTGCAGCATTACAGTCCAAAGCTTTAACAATGACTCCTTCACGAGTTTGAATCGAACGGGTAGAGAGTGTAGCTAATAGAAGATCTACATCACACCTAGAATAAAATGAATCTATAGTAACAAATCAAAATTTCACCAAATGGTGTACTGCTACAGAGAGCATTAAATCTGACCAGACGAAGCAACTATTAATAATAAAGTGAGGAAGCTTACACACAGCTTCCTCAACAGAATGGGCGACAAGTTAGCTCAAATGAGATTATGAATGGCAGAGAACTAGAAATTTGCTTGGGCAACATTAAAGCAGAACATGTGTATCTTTAGACATCATTGACATCCTTACTATTCTAGGCATTAAATCCACATTTCGGTTTCACCCATCCACATTTACATTGATAGAGCTTCATAAGATTATGACTAGTCCTGAAAAGGAAAGATGTATTTGAACATAAAGAGTACCCTCTCCAATTTGTGTTTGCAGATTTGCCCTTTTTCCCCAAACAAAATGTTTTTATATAGCCTTCACATTTACTACACTAAAGCCTTCGACTCATAACCATAATATCATAGCTAAAGTGGGATGGTGGTATAAAATAATTTCAATCTGATAGAATTTATTCTCTTAAATGCACATACATGAAAAGGTTAGCAGCCATTTGCAAGTGAAAACTGGATTTCTCATCCTTCAATGCTGATGAATCATGCTCTTTTCCAGGAGAAAATTCTATGTTCCCCAGATGTAGAATGGCAGCTAGTGTCCTAAAGATTGCTTGCTGGAGAAGTGAAAACATTAGAAACAAATAGAGAAGAATTAGATTAGATGCAATAAACTGGTCATATGCTCCTCAATACCTGCTGATCACTACTAATCCCAACAATCTCCATGGCCCGTCTTGTCTTGATGTACTCCTCAGAATTACTCACGCCCTCTAACTCATAAATCTTACTCTGATTTAAGTAATGAAAATTGCTAGGATGCCCTAGTTTGTATTCCTCTGCGTCCTGCCAAACAAACCAAGCAAATATGACAAACAAGACTATTACAAAAGATAGCAAATACGACTCTAACACCTATCTTTAGAACTGAACTCAATGCGCCTTACCTTGAAGACGGGACTCTGACATGCAACAATTCCAAAAAAGGAATCCACGAAAGCATAAAAGTGGCCTTAGCATATTATGAACAATAGTCTTGATTTAAAGATAGGAAGAAGTGTGAGAAAAACTTATTATGTAGATCTAGTCACAACCTTACTCTTCAGCAAGTGTATTCAAAACTTCTAATTTATGGATATCAAATCCGTATGTGGATTGTCACTTTATTTAAGAACCATTTCATGAAAATTAGCAGTTGAAGTATTTGAATTTGAACATAAAAGAATTTATTCACGGGATATACTAGGCAACAAATAAAGGTTTTCATATGCAGATGATTCTAGAGGATACTTGAGAGTTAGGATGAACTATATGAATTTAATTGAACATTTCCAGTATTATTTACAGTAGGCATAACTACATATATATACTATATATTATGAAATGTATGGTAATACGTGTCATATCATCGACATGAATATTCAACCATACACAGTAGGGTTTGCAAGCAGCTGGGTATTAACACCTAAGGTCAACATGAACAAGCAAGTAATCCATTTCTCTACCAAGCTACACATTTTATTTTGAGTTTTGGGGAAATATAGTAAGTTGACTAAAACTTTTCTTAATTATATCCTTAATAATTACCTTGAATTAATACCAAAATATATTGGTGGTATCTGATTGAATTACCACATTTGTGTCCCTGAATTAGAGGTCTAAAATATTTCCAATGGGCTGTAAGACAAACTCTTTCTTACTAATAGACAATTAGGGAGATGAATGACCAGTATGCCATTAGAAATTTAAAATCTTCAGGACAATGAGTGGGAAATGAAAGTGGATCCAAATCATCAATTCGCTTAGACTTCTAATTCAGAATTAAAAGTTGTAACATGAAAAAGGGAAATAAAGTTTCACCAGAAAAGGTAAGGAAGAGTTGTGGTTCAAGAGATACTGAAGGAATGAATAGGTGTACATCTAATACAGATCAAAGAGTCCCCGGACCCATTAGGATGTATAGAAACTGAGCTTAAAATATAGCACATCCCAAGGAGTAACGAGTAGAGTGGATGATGAGATGAGTATATAACAATATGAACACGCACACAGAAAGAGAAGAAGCTGTACCGATCCAGATGCACACAATTGATAAAAGCAGTGATAATTTCTTTCAGGATCTGTTATCTGAACAACACGAGACCTCTCTAAAAGATACGTCCTAATTGCAGCACCAGATATTCTGCCAGTGGCATCAAATTGGATCTCCACAAATTTGCCAAAGCGACTGCAATGACAAACATCATAATGTGTCAAGTACCATTAAAAAGAATACCATTGACCACTAATGAGCTATCTGAACCTGAAAAAATGTTGATGTTCATACAAGTACCCAATGGTCAGTTCTGGTTAGTAGTCATACATGGATAGGCACAGTTATGCCATGCAAACCATGATTTACTGGTTCATTTTCTCACTATAACTAGATCAATAGGCTAAAATATGTGGTTTAATTTACAGTTAATTTGTTCAAGTTTAATTAGGGAAACAATAGATTATTGCAACTTTAGAACAACACCATGTCCTTAAGAGTATGTATGTGTATGTGCGTGAATGTGTAACCTCCATCATGGATGAGAGAATTTGCGACTCTTGTTTATAAATCAACCATTTTATGATATCAGGCCTACTAAAAATAATTAAGATGTGAATTAATCAAGATAGAGCGTATCAGTCTATTGCTGCAACCTTCAAAGTATGAGATAATTATTGACAATGCAAGAGATGGTAGAAACTTGAAATTTCTGGGTACGATAAAATTATATAGTACAAGAGACTTGACAGCTTTCAGGGAGCAGACAAAACCTTGAATTATCATTCCTGACAGTTCGAGCGTTACCAAATGCCTCCAAAAGTGGGTTTGACTGGACATCAGAAGAAATTATCAGAAACTCAGGCAATTTGATTAATCATTTGCCAACTTCAGAATAAGCCAAATACAATTTCTATAAATTAAGAACTGGACATATGCACTCGCATAATAAGTAAAGACAATTAAATGTCAGAAACTAAGAAAGGATCCAAAAGAATAGGAATATTCATTTCAACTTTCAATCAACAACAAAGACAATCATCCACTTCTTTCAAGGCTTGGTTCAAATTTGATGTTAATAGCAGAAAGTGAGTAAGTGGCATGAGTTGTTTAGGCACTTAGACTACTATTTAAAATGTGCATGCAGCAGATTACCTCAAGAACTTGCTGCTCAACTGTCCTGTCGTCACCAGCAGCACGCCCTCCAACATAAGTCAGATATTGCATAATTAATTTAGTTGTCTCTGTTTTCCCAGCCCCACTTTCTCCACTAACCAATATAGATTGACTTTGACCCTCACTCATCATTGCTCTGGCCACAGCATCAACACATATAGGCACCAATCACAATCACTTAAGTTATATGTACAAATACAGAACTAATAGCAACATGTTCTCATAGATGATGGGGAGAAAAAAACCTGAACGATGCATCAGCAACAGCAAAAACATGAGGGCTCAGCTCACCAAACGGAGCTCCCTTATACTGATCCATCATGTGTAAATTATACAGATGCGGAAGCTTTGTGAATGGATTGACAGCAATAAGGATACTTCCAGTGTATGTCTATAGCAAATGAAGAGCGTTTAATTAGAGCAAAAGGTAGGTCAACTTTCCATTAAAGCACTTTAAGATGAGGAAAGAAAAGTTGAAATACCAATGACTTCACTAATTGAACTTCGGGCAACAAAAAGTGAAGGTATGGATCAAGTAATTAAGCAATTGTCCAAAAACATTCATATAATTTTCATGTAATAAGTAAATATACATAACATAACTCGACTAGTGCACACTTAAAGCAAAAAACATTCACCCATTGGAGCTCGTACACACCTTCATTTTCATGAAGTTCTCAAGGATCTTCAAAACATAATAGTGCAATGATTTTTGCGGTAGTTGAACTATAATTTTAAGCGATCTACTAAACTCTTAAGATTTTGTTTAATTGCCTCTTTAATTTTCACCAGAAAAGGTTATTTCATTTATTGTACTCAGCCAGCCATTGTCCCTCAATTGGCCCTTTAAATTAGACTAATTGTGTATTCCCAGAATATATTTAATGTTTATAACAGCTAATGATAAGCAATACTGAAAGTTGAAGAGCAGTTCTCCTCCTAGGAGTTTATGAAGCTGAAGCAAAAAAACAATCACTCCCAGCTGCATTTATTACATTCTCATCGGAGTACCCTACTTGCTAAATTTACTTTAGATGACATCATTACAATTATTCACAAAATGGACATAATACGAGTGGAGCATCTTAAAAAGACAAAAATGGTTTACTTTATAAAATTTGAACTCGAGTACTTCTATATGTGTATAATATCCGTTGACAAAAATATTAACATGCCAATTTCAGTCCAATATAAAGTCAGGTGTGCCAATTAAGGCTACAAAGCTTACTAATTTTGACAATTGAAAACCAACACTGGACAATCTTTTTGTGATGTAGTTTCAACTACAGGACTTAATTACAGCATAATTTTATAAATACCACATTCCATTATAGTCTGATACAACAAATAGAAACCAAAAAAGCACGTACATAAATTTCATTAAGAGCATATCTTCTCTGCAAATTATCAAGCACACCAGGTTCATTCAGATACGTCAATTTAGTCATATCATCAACTCCCCCATGGTCCGCCTCCTCATCCCGTGGATACAACTTCTCCGCCGCAACTGATAACTAACAAATTGCATAAAAGAACACAAAAATTGCATTAATAACCAACATACTCAAGAAACATCAACCAAAAAAATCAAGAAATACAAAAAAACAAAATTACAAAAAGAAAAATCAAGAAATTCAAAAAAACGTATCTTTTTACCAAAAAAATTGCATTAAAAAACAACAATCTTGACAAATTACAACCCCAAAAAATAATCAAGAAAATACAAAAGAATACACAAAAATCTTACCTTTTTACCGGAATTAGTAAGCACTTGAACTAGTTTACCAGTGAGGTCGTTGACTTTTGCAGGCACCCAACCAGACCCTTTCTCTTCAACCCACACTTCGGAGCCATTTCGAAGCGCCATATTAGTGTTACTGACTAGATTGATTGAGTGTTGACTAATTACTCAACCATCAAATTATACCCTGATTTTCAATTTTGAATTTGTTGACTTTTTGAAATTTGAATTTGCTTCAATTATTATGTTCACAATTAAAACCCTAGAGGTGTTGAAATGGATATTTTGAGTTGAATAGCTGTTTGATAACTTTTTCAACTTCCCGCCCTATGGTCAGGAATTAGTTATATTTATGATTTTGACCCTTGTTTGTTATAAATATGACAATGACCCACTTGATTTAATTAAATCTATGTGATTTGAGGATATTACATTGATTAATTTGTTAGAAACCCTTAGCACATTGCATGATTTATATCGTACTATATCATAATAAACCAAAAAACACTTCGAATATGTTAATAAATAAAAGTGGAGTATCGATAGTTCAGATTGTTATTATTATATGACATGTATCTCGTTTTTAATATTTTTAGGATAATACGGAGTGATGTATAGTAGGAAAAGTAATCATTGAGATGAATGGTGTATGTTAAATCTAATTACACATTTATTAGTAAATCGTATATTATAAATAAGCCGTTATTTCACCAGTTATTTTACTTTTTTTTGTAAATTAGCGATGAGATGAGTATCGAACCTAGGATCTTCTGGTCACTAGCGAGAGCCTTTCCCACTATGCTATCCAATTGACTCATTTCACCAGTTATTTTTTAAACATGCAAAAATAAAATTAACTAGAGTCACCTCAATTGTGCAATGATTCTTCACTGTAACGCCCCGCCCAGTGGGTCTTTCTAGCACATTGGGTCACCCATCCCAGAATTACCCCAGGTCAAATACGCTTAACTTTGGAGTTCTTATGAATCGGGCAACCGAAAAGAAGATGCATCTTAATGGTATGAGTAGTACCAATCAAACATATCACATCGCCACACCTTGGGCCGGGTATTACATTCACATATCTATCAAATTTAATAAAATTATTAATTTTAAAATCTTATTTCGAATTTCATCAATATCTTTTACTCTAATGATAGAAATTACAAAGAGTCACACGATAAAAACTAATAACACTATATTATGCCATAAATGTTTATAACTAAGCTAATAACTTTTTATACGTTTTATCTAAAATAAACTTTATTAAAAAAATCATACTCCATAATAATTCACAAAAGGTTATTAATGAGATAATGATTGGTTTGATCTCGTTAATTATTACGAGAATCATTATTACATTAAAATGTCATGGCTACTTTTAAATGTCTTAAATTGTCTATATATCAGGCAGTTGATGATATTATTCTCTGTTTTTTTAGTTGATGTTTTAGATTTTGATTTTGTTTAGTTGAAGTTTTATAGTTATAATCATTATTTAATGATTTTTTCCTTGTAAGCCCCTATTTAATGTATTAAATATAGATCTCAATGCATAAATGTAATTATTGATTATTCATCAATTAGTTATATATATGTAAAATATATCTATTTAACGTGAAAAGAATCAGAACGGCAACTAAAAAACGAAGGGAGTATAAACATTGAGGGGTGCAATTGCCCCCGAGGCCCAGGTCAAGTAGTAAAGAGCTTGGGGTGAGTAGCATCACGTCTTGCCTCTTCTACAAAGTGTGAGTTCGAGTCTCCTATAAGACAAAATTTGTTGTGGAAGTGGTTAAACGGGCAACCTTAAGTCCCCTGAATCTGACACACATCACTCGATTTACCTCCTAGCAACTTCTCAAGGCAAAGGACAACAGAGTCATTAAGATTTTGGTTCAACTTTTTTTTATTGAAGGGTGCAGTTTGAATAACGTATGAAATGAGATACTCTGTTCGACTAAATTGAGGTTGCACATTTTTGAACTCAACAAATGAAGTGCATAAAATATAATTAAAGGAGTACCACACGCTACACCTTTTTGTACGTTGGTTAACGTGGAAATTGCATAGTACAACACGCTATAGCGTATAGTACTCCGATTTTGGGTGAATCTCTGTGGGACCACTGTAGAATGCAGATGGCGCTGCATTCAATTCTTTCGGATCTTTCGAAAATGCCGCTCTCCATCATTACTGCATTAATTGGGATTTGCAATATCATTTTTGTTTAATACTACTTCATTTGTTTATTTTTAATTTGTCGTGTGAGCCATTTACATATAGATGAAAAATAAATAAAAAGTAGTTATAAAAGATATTCAAATATAGAATACAATTAATTTGAAATTATATTATTGATTGATTGATAATTTAATGAATAAGTTAATAAAGAAGATCATTAAAAATGTCAAAGTATAATTTTCAGTGTTATCTACACAGTCTCCACAATTGGAGATCCTCGGTTCGAGTCCGTGCAAGGCGTCCTAATAAAAATTTACATCTCTGCCTCCGTTGTAGTGTAGATTTTCCCCTCCCCGATAGTGTATGATTTGCTTTCAATATGATATCGTTTGACAAAAAAGTGTTACAATTACAATTATTTATGAAAAAAAGTTGTATTAGGACGGCGAGTAAAAATGAACCAGGAATACTAGTATTTGTCATATGGCCAGTGGCTTCTTTAACTATCATTTTCTTTTTTATGTGCCCACTAAAATGGCGGGTTTTTTAAATTTAAATAATAAAAATAACTATTGTAGTCTGAAGGCAGACATGGATCTACTCGTGGACTAGTGGTGCAATTGCACCACCAATTTTTTCTTGAAAACAATCATTTAAAATTGTTGAAGATATAGATGCATACTAATGGGAGACTGAAATCACTATTATCAAGCTCAAGTTCGAACCCGTGGTTGAATATGCTTAATGATAATTTCAAAACAGAGCAAGTTTTTAAAAGAGGAAAGATGATTAAAATGAATGTTCGAAGCAAGGACTACCCGAAGTCCCCCACTATGTCCAATCGAATGAAAACCCACCAAGACAGGATAAAAAAGCCGATTAATTTGATTTTAGTGATGAAAGGTTGCAGAGAGGCAGCAAAAGTCAGGTTATACATAAAGTGAAACGAATCTAGGAGTTTAACTGTCGAGACTTAACCAAACCCCAATAATTCCATGAAAGAATATTAAGAGCAATATTAGGATTATGTTCGAACAACCACAAAAACCTTCTTGAAAGAACAAGCCTTAGAAACAATATAAAAACATGTAGAATTCATATTATCAAAAAAAGCATCATTGAAGTAGTGTGGCGTACTAGTTTTATGAAGATCTGATGCAAGATTTCATTGAAGTTGAATCAACTCAATATTAGGCTCCCTTAGCATGTTACTGGTTTCTTCAAAGGTTCTTTCCTCGGCTCCAATTTCGACTTATTCATCGCCACTCGAAGTCCTCTAAAAGAAGCTCTAGCAATGCCATTCTACTGAAAACTATAGGAGTTTCAGCATTATTTCTCGTCTGCCCCGAAGAAGTAGATGGTATCATGGCTTACAAATGAAGTTATTGCCCAAAGAAGTTACAAATGAAGATACGAGGGAAGCTAATGGCTGTGATTAAACAGGTAAAATAACTCTACATATAAGAAGAATATATCAGGACATAATTCATTCACAGTTTGGATGAACAATAGTTTAATGGGGGAAAACATCAATAACCTATCCCAACAACTCAGGAAATCTATGTCAGGTTAGAGATTTGGAAGGCAACTGCAATTCCGAGTACTGCAATAGAAGTTCCTCGGGTTGGAGGCCGTCCATGTTCTTCAATAACAACGTGTTACTAAGACCCACGATCTGCACTTGAGCATTTGAATGGCCATTCAAAAACACACCAGTGATCTGTAGACACATTATATAAGACGAGGGAATTGTCACCATGACTTCAAAACCTTTACACAACAGCATCACCGAAAAGCGAGGATGCATAAAACTTAAGAAAATATACGGGCTAAGAGGGAGTAGAGTGCAGACAATCGCAATTTGTTATATAAAAATACAATTTACCACATGAAATTACAATTTACCTCAAGTGAAAATGATAAATACTGGGATATCACTAAATGTCGCAACCAAAGATCTAATAGGATGACTAGAAATATCATTTAAAGACGCAAAATTTTACAAAACAGTGTTCACAACGTGAAGAAGAAAAACTCAGCCAAGCACAGGTGAACTGAGAAATGCTTAACTGACCAATATCTAATGAGAAGCAATGCCATCATTCACACTTTTTCCAGACAAATAAACACTGCCAGGAAGAGTACCTGGGTGCAACCGAAGAGTCTGAGTAGCCTCAGTGAAGAGCAACAATCAACAATCAATCCCAATGCCTCGTTCGTAACTCTTCGACACCATGACAGATCCAAACTTAACAAGCCTCCCGAGTGTTTGGCTAGTGATATTGCAGTATTACATCCAACCTATTAATATAACACGAACCTTCAGGGGACAAAGATATAAGCCAAGCAAAAAACTAGAACAAACCTTCATCTCCTTAGCTACCAACAATATGAACGAATGGTAGAAAAAGAAGGAAAGGCTAAGAAAGATCATAGCTCATTGTAACTTCATAATCAACTATTCTAGCAGTGATATATTATTCAATCATCACAAAACAAACTTTGTTGAGAGAATCATGATGACCAAAACCTTTCATCACTACTTGTTCTTAGGGTTGAGAAGACAATAAAAAGATTTATCATTACGGGCATAAGACACAATGATGTAGCAGATCATGTAATGAAGAGGGAAAAAACCATGCAGGAGGATTAAGCAAATAGAAAAAAACTATTAACAATAAAAATGTTGTAAGTGCTTCGTTGCTGAAACGAATGCTGCAAATCATTCTTACAACCAATTCTCTTACTGATAATCCTAGACCTCATCACTACCTTGGATACATTGTTCAGAGATAGTTTCTTCAAAGACATCCCAGAGGTTTCCAAAAATGCTGCAAGTGCTTCATCACTGAAATGAGAACATAAAATAGTAATTTCATGTGCAATCTAAACCACCTACACCAGTACATTTTAAAACAAGGAAACTGCTCATTAGATAAGATGGCACAACATATTCTAATTAGGCACAAAACATTCTTATTACGCACAATTATAAAAGCTCATGTAACCCCTAGTTTATAATCATATAATAGCAGTCAAGTGGAATAAGTAAATAAGTGTCCACATAGCAGGGGTCATAGACAGTGAAAAAGAGCTGATCTATTAGTAAATGTAGGAATGAGCAAGAGCTGGATAACAAACTAGGTCCTCTATCAGGACATCGGGAGGTTCAACGTCAATAAATAAAAAAGATTGCAAGTTCAACATGGAACAATTTTAAACATACTATTGTATGTTTAACTTGCAACCTCTCTATATATTGAGGTTGAACCTTCCGATGTCCTGATAGGACTTGGAGATGAAGTAATTAGTTAACCTAAGTGTGGCAAAATCAACAGCAGCATCATGTACAGTCTACTTCTAATGCAACTATACGCAAATGAATGGGGGGGGGGGGGGGGGGGGGGGGGGCGGGAAATTAAGAATTACTCAACAAAAAGCAAATTGAACAAAAAATAAACTGCTTACAGAGAAGATAAACACAGATTGGCAGATATGATGCATATAAATTTCAAATATTAGCCTATAGACCTGAACCGATTTCCGTGGAGAGTAAGTGTGTGAATTGATCGACATCCATTAGCAAGATATTCCAAGCTCATATCTGAGAGCCGGTGCAGCTTTGAAATGTTTAGTGAACATAAACGGGAACATGTTCTTGCAATAACTTCAAGTGAATAATCTGTCAATTCACTGCATCAAGATAAGATATATTTACTACATAAAAGATAACTCCGCATACCAATACTCCTTCCAATTCATTTTATTGTACATTTTCGGTTTTTCGAATTGTAGCTTTGAGCACAAATTATATTTTATTCCTTATTCAAGTAAATAAAAAGTTGATTCATTAAACTTTCTTATAAATATTTCATACTATAGTTAAAAGGTAATTCATGGCCACATCATCAACTCAAAAAATGGAAAATGGCAACTAAATGAATTGGAGAGAGTATTTCAGTAATTCAATGATTTAATTTTGAAGAAAACAATAAATCAGGTTCACTCACGGGCAATCAGCCAGATTAAGTTCCTTTAATGTTTTTCCGCAAACAATGACTATTCCTTCAACAAATTTATCACAGACAACCTGTACCCCAGCAACTGATAATATTTCTAAAACTTTGAACTTCGCGAATGCCGTTTTCATATTCATAGCATGTATTCTCTGACATTCATCTATATAGAGCTCTTTCAAGGTTGGTCCGATGGCATCAGCAATAATATTGATGCACTTCTCAGTGAGAAGGGAGCACTGACTTAGAGTTATAGACTGTAGTGTAGGCGCAGACCTTATAAGCGCTTCTACTGCTTCATCAGACAAACGCGAAGCACCTTTCAGTGATACAATAACTAAGTTAGGCATGCTATTCAGGGATCCAGCAAATGTTTTGCCCATCACGTAATCAAAATTACATTGTCCACACAGTTCAAGTTGAAGGACCTGTTTAGACATCATTTATACAGATGCAAGAAGGAAGAAGTCAAATTCACGAAGTAGCCAAGTGTTCAAAATTTAACTTTTATTATAATAGAATACCAATTTTAGATGGGCTTAAGGAGGCAAAGCATAGGTGAAATTTAAAATAGAAATCAAGAATTTAGTCCACGCTATCATATTTGCGAAACACCCTTCATATTCTACGA
Source organism: Echium plantagineum (assembly GCA_003412495.2). NCBI lineage: Eukaryota > Viridiplantae > Streptophyta > Magnoliopsida > Boraginales > Boraginaceae > Echium > Echium plantagineum. The sequence goes on along the minus strand of CM016561.1, from coordinate 24,152,030 downwards.
TGTATAAATCAATCTAAGAAGGCTCGCCATTGTTTCTAAGAGCATCCATCCTTAAAGTATCGTACAACTAGATCAAATGGAATTGGCGTCAATCACAACCAACCATGAGCTATTGACAAGTTACTTGTACATAATGAAGATCCATTTTACAATATGGAAAACCTGAGCTATTGTTCATCTGCTTTTAGTTGATGAGATATTTATAATTTCACATTTGGACATAAAATTTTTTAGGAATCGATTGATTTATGTTTCTTTGCCAACCAAGAAGTTGTTCAGCTCTTTACAGTTAACAACAAAATCAAAATCAAGGACTGCTACACCTACAAATAAAATTAACAAGACTTTAAAAGAACGCTATACATCCACAAAGAAAGATATCGAAAGTCTTATCGTTTAAAATTTTTTCACGTTAAAATATGATGAATGTTTCTTTGTCAACCAAGAAGTTGTTCAGTTATTTACAGTTTAAACTTTTTCACATTAAATTAACAAGATTCGAAAGTCTCAGCTCCGGAGAAAAGCATGCAATAAATATGATGAAAGGATGAGACAATTACCACAAGATTTTTCACGTTAAAATTGTCAAAGGCTTTTGAGAACTGGTCCTCAGTTAACCAATGACAGTCTTTTACACAAATCTCAGTTGGCGACCCTTTTACAAAGAGATCGAAAGTCTCAGTATTCATGCTCCGTGAATTACAGATCAAATCAGCAAGTCGCCTCCTCAATATATAAGGGATGCCTTCAAGTGAAACTATAGCAGCAGCATTCTGTGCAAGGACCTTCAAGGACAATTCCAGTAAAGAAGGAGCAACATCTAGAGAGCTCTGACAACCATTTCGTGATGGACTCCATTCAATTAGTGGTTTCTTCTTTTGCATCACATTCTGTTCTCTAACATTTCTCAGTGCAACTGAAAATGGGCCATCACATGTTCCAAGATGTTTATCTATATTCAAAGTCTCTTCAGACTGCTGCTCCCTAGATTTAAAACGTGCAAACGTAACAGCAGTTCTCCTCAATTCACGTTTATGTAGAGCAGCATCCGATATAATTACCCTGGTTGCCTGCTCCATCATATGTCTATTCACTAACTCCACAGCTCTATGCTCCACCTCCTGAATCCTCAAAGCCGGAGAATTTACATTAATTGGCTGAGAAGACTCATGTGTCCTGTGTGCTAATTCAAGTGGAACACCATTAAAAGTAAGTGATAACCAAGAATCATCGACCTTTACTTTCCCCTTTTCATCCCTGGTGTATCGTCTCCTACCATCCACTGAACTACTTCCACCAACATCATGTTCCCCCCCAAATCCAAGACTCAAAGGTCTAATACTTTCAGACATGTCCATACTCTCTGTTACCTTACTGTTAACAGCTCTGTTACTTTCACCAACCAATACAACCTCATCACTCTCATCTGAACTGATATCAACTACCTCCAACTTCTTTTCAGCCACAATATCATTTTCCCACCCTTCAGCCTCAAAATTTGGCGCATTAAGATCAAAACAAAAATCTTCAACATCTACAACATTAAGATCAAAATCCAAGAATATCTGGTTATCTTTCTTAACAGATTCAAGTTCATCTAAACCCAAGGTTTCACTAGTCGAAGTTGCATTCTTATCAAATTCAACTACTGAACCAGATTTTTTATCGCCCGAATTATTCAATATCTCGAGACTCTCATCACATAATTCCAAAACCCTTGGTTTCTTGACCATCAACTCAATTCCGTCATCGTTACTACCCCTTTTAGCTCCAATTTCCTTACCTAAAGCCTCCACACAATCTTTAACATTTACAGTTCCCATGACACACAATTCTCCAGTAAAAGACACAAACTTTAACACAAGTATCAATGATCAAAAACTATTCATCAAAATTCAATTAATCCAACCTAATCAAGAAAGCACTCAATTATCATATAGATCAAAATACACCATACCCCATAAAGTATAAAGTGGGTATTAGAAAGGCAAAAATAAGCAACCCCACCCACAAAAATTGAATCTTTGAGACAAAAAATCGACCATATACACCAAAAAGTCTCTGCTTTAACAGTAAACTTTAACACAATTATCAATGATCAAGGCCTATTCATCAAAATTCAAATAATTCAAACATGTCTAATCAATAAGACCAAGAAAAAACTGAATTATCATATAAATCAAAACACCCCATAAATTATAACGTGTGTATTAAAATGACCAAAAAACAACCAACCCCACCCAAAAAAAATCAATCTTTGGCACTAAAATCAACCCTATATACCAAAAAAGTTCCTAATCAAGAAGACCAAGAAACCACTGAATTATCATATTAAGAAAAGACAAATTATAGGGTGGGTATTACTAAGAAAAAAACAACCAACCCCACCAAAAAATCAATCCTTGAAACTAAAACCAACACTCTACACAAAAAAGCATATGCTTTTTTTACAGTACAAACTAGGGTTTACAAAAAACAAAAACAAATCGAAGTTAGTTTTATGTTACCTTGAATAATCAGTAGCTGAAGAAAACAAGATGATCACACAAAAAGTATGTAGAAAAAGAAAGGGATGCATGAAAAGGTTATGATTATGAGAATATATAATACTATAGTGAGTGAAATTGTAAGAAAAGGGTAAATAAAAGGAGGTATAATGGGGGTATTTAGGTAAAGTAAAACAAGAATTGGAAGTGGAAAAAGGAAAAGAATCTAACAGGTAAATCTTCTTCATTGAATTCAAGAAGACTTGGTGTTTGTTTCTTGTTATGGATATTTATTTACTTAAATTAATAATAAAAAGTCAATATAGTTTGGAGGGAACAAAAGATAAGAGGATGGAAATAATGGGAAACCTTCCTATCTACTTTCTTTACTAGTATTTCAAGTGGGGTGGGGGGAGAGGGGTGTGTAGACACACACACCTTGGTGAAAATCTTGCATGCTTACTTGATATGTGTTAGCATATGCTAACTTGCAATCGTGACCCTTAGATGAGGACTAAATGGGATAATTTTGATCCTGCGGCTACAAAATGGGGAGGGCACGATTGGAAAATTAATATGTTGGAGATCAGTTATGAATTTTGGTGTTGGTTCACACGCGCCCTAAAAGAACGGATTCGGTTAGAATAGTTGGTTGGAAAATTGCGAATATAGTGGCAGTTACATACTTTGGTTTATCTTCGTTTCTTCTTGGTTTTACCCTGACAATTATACACATTTCTCAGTCGAAATTTGCAATCATTAATCCTTTCAATTTTTGTTAAAATAGAGATGGAAGAAAATTTAAATAGTAGAGAACGTGAAGAACCTGGTATGTTGGTACATTTGTGTTTTGTTCGAAACTATTTCACAATATAGGTCATTATATAACGTTTGGGATTTGTTGGACAGCATTATTCAATCTAGTTCAGTTCTAGGTAGTAGCGAGAGTTTAGTTTTTGAAAGTGTTATCATTTTTATTTAGTTTGTTAAGGGTTGTTTAAATGATCCATGCAGGTGTGCAATGTGAGCCTAGTATCGATAGGCAATTAACTATCTCAACGGCTTGTAGTCGGAATAGTGGTAAGGCCATGTTATTTGAAATTGGATATATTTTGTTGGATAGTATTTAGTTTGCTGTTGTATATGTAGTTTTAGTTGAAGTTGTTTCAAGGTTTAGTACATGATGCAGAGGTATGTTTTAGGTTCATTCTTATACCATGTAGTATATATTCGTGGGATATGTCAGATGATTTTCATGTTGTTGCAGATTTTGCACACTCTCCGAACGATCCTGATTCGTACAAGGATTTGGTGTTTGAAGGGAAAGAAGATGCGAAATGTTTTTATGCTAGGTATGGAAAATCTCGCGGGTTTGGTGTTAGGATTGACAAATGTCCGAAAAGAAATCACCGGAATTCCAATACAGACTACATACATTATATATACCTGGTGTGTTGTAAAGAAGGGATAAAGGAGGTTAATAGTAAACCCGGGCCTGTGAAAAGGCAGAGGCCTGATCGTAGGACAAATTGTAGAGCTCATATGAGCTTGAAGATTGACTGGGTGAAGCATGGATATGTTATTTTCGAGTGGACGGATGAGCACAACCATGCAATGATTGACGAGGACAAAGTGTGTCTGATTCGCACATTTAGGAAGTTAAACCCGGAGCACAAGGCGATGGTGGATCTTCATGTCAACAATGGCATTCCAGTTCGGGCAACTTTCGAAGCTTTACGTGAGACGTATGGTGGTAGTGATGATCTGGGATTTACAAAGAAGGATTTATGGAACTATGTTAGTAGCGTTAGGCGGAAAGAAATGTTTGCTGGAGATGCAATAGTTATGCATAAATGGTTGAAGGACCAATCAAACAGTAAACCTGGTTTCTTTTATAACATAGAGGTTGACGAAGAGCGAAGGATCAAAACTGTGTTCTGGGCGGATGCTGTAATGATTTCAGATTATGCTAAGTTTGGTGATTTTGTGAGTTTCGATACAACATACAGGACAAATGACACGGCCAGACCTTTAGGTAAGTAATACTGTACATTGTTTAAGTTTTGAGTTAATGTTGTCGACATTATGTTTTTGTAAATATGTGCTTTTAGTTATATATTCTGGTTGGCATTTGTGGTATGGATAGTAGCATGGTTTATCCCAAATATGAATTATCACAGGTATTACTGTTTGCATAATTAGTTAATTACGATGACATTTGTAGGAATGTTCGTTGGGTTCAACCACCATAGGTGTACGACGATTTTTGGGGCTACTCTAATGTATGATGAGACTGCTGACTCCTTCAAGTGGGTGTTCGAAACGTTCTTGCAATGCATGAGTATGAAGCTTCCGAAAACGCTAATGACAGATCAGGCCCCTGCAATTGCTGTTGCCGTTCGCGTAGTATTTCCTGGTGTATTTCATGGCCTTTGTTCATGGCACATCGAACAAAATGCCAGGAAGCGTTTGGGTTCGCGGGCCGACTCTAATTTTTTGAATTTCTTTAATCATTTGATCAGGTACGTGGACGATGAAGAGGAATTCGAGTTTGTTTGGCAACAGATGTTGGAAGCCTGTTTTGATGGCCAACCAACTTCTGATCATTCTTGGTTGTCATTCATATATACCTTCCGTGAGCAGTGGTCATCAGTGTGGGTTAAGAACCACTTTACTGCTGGGAAGACCACGACGCAGTTGAGCGAGCAGCTCAATGCTTTTGCTAGGTTCTTCCTTACTCCGGAGTTGCACGTATCGGAGCTGATGAAACGCTTTCAAAGACTTGTGAATGATATTCGTTTCAATGAGAAGTCCAGAGATTATTATATGCAAGACACTACTCCAATTAATCCCTTTAAGAATTCTTCTTTGATGAGTGAAGCTGCCCAGATGTTTACGCCGTCTGTTTTCCAGATTGTACTGGAAGAGTACCAAAGTGGTATGCAATACACTATTAAGGTATGTGCAATGTTTACGTTACACCAGTGTTGATATTTTAGTTTTTTTTCGTCATTTGTTTCATTTTTTAATGGTGGTAATTTTTTAGGAGACTCAACCAGTTGAAGACGATATGTCATATAGCTTACAGGTTTGAAACGTTATTCCTTGACGCAGTATTTGTTGGTTTCTTATTTTTGATAGCAGAGACCCCTGTAGTTGTGTGATTCATGCTTATGTTTTATTTATTTATTTGTCCCTAGGAAACCATGCGTGTTTTTTCCGGACAGTGCAAATTAGTCCTTGTGCAGCGTTGGGAGAAGGGTGATTCCAATGAAAAGGTTTTAGTTGAGCAAGAACAAGTTCGTCTAGACATTGAGCTGGAGGTTGTGAAATGCTCTTGTCGTTTTCTCGAGAATTGTTGGATGATTTGTAGACATGTGTTGAGGGTGATGGAAGTATATGGTGCATTTGGTTCTGAGTTTTGCAACACAATACCCAAAGATTATAGCATTGATAGGTGGAAACGTAGTGCAGCGAAGCCGTGTGTTGTCCCGCCAATAATTGATGATGTGGTACCTCCTACCCATGGTCAAAGATATCAGCGTTTGTATAATCACATGATAGCCGTGGGCACTAGAATATGTTATAATGAGGAGGCTTTTGTAGCGTACATGAGACACTGTCAGGAAGGTGCAAGGGCAGCCAATGAAATTTTACAAAGGTCTAACGCGTCGTCTGCTCCATCTCGTGAGCAGTGTTCTTCTGCTGTGGGTGAGTTCTGACGCTTGTCTTCGATGTCTGTCAAATTTTTGCTAACTTGGGAAATTAGTTTTTTATGATATATCATATGGCCTTTTCAGATGTGGAGGAGGAATATTACGAATCATTCAAGTACAAGAAGCAGAAGGTTGGAGTTGAGGAGAATAAGATGAGATTGATGTCTAACTTGGAGACGAGGCATTTGAAGTGGAAGCAAAAGTTGAAGCGGCAAATGAGTGAGCAGCGGAAGGCAAGGGCTGCTCAGTCTGCCATGAACAATATAGATTGAATATTTTTCTGTTTAGTCGTTTGATCTATATCGTGATGTACCAAATCTGAATGGTGTTGACCTTTAATGTATCCATGGATTGATGCTTGTTTCTACATTCCCAGTGTGATTTGAATGTTACTAGTTTCAGACATTGTATGCTTTTATTCCACTTACCTGCTCATGGCTGCACAATTTTTGCATTTTCCTTAGTGCTTTTGGTTTGTGACTGTCAGGGGTAATGCTACAATATAAGTACCAGATGATACAGATGTATGGTATATGACTAAGTTGTACTTATACCTTAGTAGACAGGCTAGTGGTATATCTTGATGTAACAGATCTGATTTTCTTACTGATGAAATTGATTGTATCAATGGATTCAACCTTCTTCCTAATTGTGTGTTGTAATTTTAATGTCACTGTTTCCACTATTTGTACTTGTAATTCAATTACATCCTCATTGATGCACAGATTTCAGTTTTTCTTAGTTGTTTTGGTTTGTTAGTGAGGAATTTGATCATATGTGCTGTATACCTGCCAATAAATCAGGATGGGATATTGATAAGTAGATTCTATACATTGTTGTGTGGCCTTGTGGGATTTCACCATTTGTAATTCATCAGTTCAAAGTTCTATTCATCTTTTCTCCGTCGCATTTTTTAATCTTTACCATTACTTAAAGTCTGAGGTGTGTGGTGTATAAATATGCTTCTTAGACTTATAAGTTTGTAGGAATTTGTTTCATTACCTCAATCGGATATGATTAGTAATGGGATTTGTCATGCTACATTTTATACCACTCTGTTTGGTGTCATTGCATATACCCTATCGAACATGGTTTCATGGTTTACATACACCATGCTTAGGGCTTTCAATGTTTAATGATTTGTCCTTTTAAGTGGTCTTGTAGTTGTTACACTTTTTTGAAGTAGTTTTCAATGTTTGACGGTCCTACTATTTTAATTATTCCGGTTATGTTAAAATGTACTGTAATATAACAGTATTAGGCATTTGTTAATGTAAATAGTATCCCTTAAGACAACTACCTTTGGGATAAGGCCTTGTATGTTACATTACTCCCACTGTCAATTTTTGTCATGAAGTCACACTTGTAAGTTGGCAGGGGTAATAACAAAAAAATTGCAGCCAGACCATATTATATGCAACGGGAACTAAATAATTAAATTGAAATTGATGGAACCATGCATATATCCCTCACTGTCATTCAATGTGGGATATGTACATGTGGATATTATCCCACAGTTACATCAACTACTGCATACTAATTGTAAATGTTATATTGCTCCTAATGCCACTGTAATGAGTTAAAACAGTTGACCATTTTCCATGCTTCATTTCCCAGAACAGAGTTGAATTGAACCTAAGTTGTTATCAGAAAGTAAAATACTTTTGTACAAGTTATCAGCTAATTTCTAGCATACTTCAGTGTCTAATAGCTGGTATACCAGCCGCATCCTTTTCTTCCTGTAGTTCCTTCGCCTCATCATATATCTGTCAAAATGGAAATTGTTAGTAGATTTACCAGCTATTAAGGAATGTGTCTATATTGTGCGTGGACAGTCAGGCCATGTTATACCTGATCGCGAAGGACATTTGTTCTGTCCGCAAGGATTCTCGAACAGATATTCATGCGGAGTTGAAGCATCCGTTCTGCTCCCTCTTTATGCCTTGTTCCCAGAACTGGCCAGTTCTGGAAGGAGGTCATCGCAACGCTTGAGTTCGTATACTCTTCCATGTACTTCATGACGAATACTCCGCAGCTGCATTTATCTTTCTGCGACGGGACGGGAGGGGATAACCATGTGTACTTTTCGAATTCATGTGGACAAACTCCTCCCATCTTCTTATATCTTTCAGATATGAAACAGGTTGCCTCCCTCGTGATACGATTCCCCATCACTTCGTACTCATTAGGTGGTTGTCCTTTTACTACCCTTGGGTAGGTGTGAAGGCTAGTTAAGTATTCGAAACGTTGTGCTTTTATGTTGACAACGTAGCAAACGAAGTGTGCTGTTGAGTAAGCAGGCATTATCACCTGCCAGGTGGAAAGTGTTAGTGTGGGAATTGGTTTGGAACTATGTTATTCATGGTTTTCAAGGTGGTATAGGTACTTACATGTTCGACATTCCGAATGTCATTGACATCCCAGTTGATAGTGTAAAAATTGCCTAAGCGGATGGCGAAGTCTTGCGCTGCCTCCTCATCAGTCCTTACATCTGATGGATTTTGCATGTCCACTCCCCGTAGCACATTCTGCAGGCATAGTAAATTATCATAGGCTAATAATGACTTGGTATACTTTTATATGGAGATATAGCGGTGTACGTACTCTATCCAGCAAAACCCTTGTATAAATTCGCTTTCTTTTAGTAGCGTCCTCTTTGTGGTTGAGGATGTTCGCCCATGCATCTATCACGCTTGAATCGACCCATTCTCCTTTTTCCATGGTAAACAGCTGAGTCCTCTCAAGATTGAATAGGCCTTTACCCATGGTTTTATACAATAGTTCATCCCTGACAATGTTTAATAAGTAAACAAGATTTAGAGCTAGTGGTTCAGAATGTTTGTAATGCTATAATAACTAGGTAGTACAATTGTTACTTACGGTTCAAGCTTGTGATCCCACGCATACCCTGCTAACATGATTGAATGCTCGTCAATCTTATGATCGTTGTCGTAAAGATCATAAGGGCTGCGAAGGTACCTCGATGGTTTTGTTTCGCGACGTTCTCTACCCTTCAAACCATCCATGACTGCATTTACTTCAATCGATGTGCTGGTGTTCTGATAATTTACCTGTTCTGCTTTGAAAAGTGTCTTAACTGCTTCATCCACGAAATGAGGGTCATCGAAAGCATCGTCAAATAGGGGATTAAGATTCTTTGCCGTGCTTTCGGATTCTGAATTTTTGCTATTTGTGATGGGGGTTTCTGGTTGCCTGCAACTAAGTTTTAAATACATGTTAGCTATCAACATCAACCTTAATCATGATCCGGCGATATTGCAAATTTATGAAATAGCAACTACACTAACTAGTGGTTTTCGTGGTATTCTTTACAAACCTATAAATGACCTCTGGTGTATGGAACTGTTGGGATGACAACTCTGGTGTCTGAAACGTGAAATCGTTCTTGCTTTCGATAGCGTTTAAGGGGGCTGTCATGCTGGGAATCGGTTGGCTGTCCGGTAGTAGTCTGCATAATAGAACGTTAACCACTCTCAAATGTATGCATCTATTGTATAATAAGCAACGATATTTTGAGCATATGTACAGGTGGATATTATCCCACAGTTATCCCACAGTTACATTAACTACTGCATACTAATTATGAATGTTATATTGCTCTTAATGTCACTGTGATGAGAGAAAACACTTGTCCATTATTCATGCTTCATTTCCCAGAATACAAAAGAGTGGTTAACGCATTTACGAATAATATTCCATAATTTTAATGTGTTTACAGTTCTAAATATTACAGAGATTCACTAGTAAATGACAATACATTGCATTAGGGTCTAAGGTATTACATATAAATAGGTTGTACTACACATCTGGAAGTTCTAAGTGTTACATCCAAAAGAGATTCAATATACTTCAGATGTACAAAACATTGGATAGGAGGCCCTACTTGTTCTGCTGCTTTCGGACGTCGCTCACAGTCTGGACGTGCACTTTACTTCCGACAGTCTTTGTGTTTGACCGGAGGAACCTCTTGGTCAGGAATTGACTGTGGGAAACCAGAGAAAAAAAGAAGGATGTAAATACAATGGTGAAGACTTCATTATACAAACAAATTTTAATCAATAGAGTGTGGCTTAAGTTAATACCTTTCGGCCTGGACGCTTTTGGGTGCTACCTTTTCTGGTGTGTCTGCTAGTACAACGATCACATCTGTCGGGGGGACACGGTCTGGTGACCTCTCCTCAGTCTGCTGCACTTCATCCGGAGCGTTAGCACATCCCGGGACTGGCGAGGTCATACTCGCGTCACTCTGATCGGGTGGGTTGGAGGTTTCCTGAACCTCAGCTCCTGGTAACATTGAACTTCCCTTCCCCTTTCCTCTTTTTTTAGGCTCTCTGTTGTTGTCATCATCAGTCACATCTAATGCTTGCTTCCTTTTGTTTAGTGAGATGGCTTTTGGAGATGGGACGTCCTTTCGGACACTACGGGATTCTTCTTCAAAATCCTCTAATCGCTTCGTCAGTTTTTCAATGATTGTGCCATACATCTGATATTGTTTGTTGAAAATCTTCAGGTAGACTGGAATCTGAATACAGTGTCAGGAAGCAATTTTAGTTTACCAGATCATTGAAGCTTAAGGGATAAATTTGATAATTTCACACTACATTTCAATGCACTGTCTTCCAGGATCCTTCATTATATGCGGCAACTGTGACAACACTATAAAAAACTGATGAAAACACCTATTGGCTCACATTTTCTTTTGAAATAAAGAAAGACACATTTATTCTACGCTATAAATAAATATGGAAGGATACAAACACTATAAATATATTTTTGATAATATGTATGTAAGTCAGATTTACTTTGGAACTAAAGAAAGACATATTGTACCTCCAAATAAATTACTACATTTTCATGGTATATAGTAAGTGCATTTAGGTTTGAGCTTCAATAACAGGTAGTAACTAATGCCTTAAACTTTGGCATGGAAAAGGAAATGCCCAGAAAGTCATCCAGGTCGATAACGTTCCAAGGTAGGAACCATCATTGATCATGCTCTGTGCATGGACATTCTGTTGGGAAGCAGCACAATGAAATTCCATATGTTTTTCACTTCTAATGTAAGCTCTGTTATTTAAAACTTCCATGCTTCAGCTAATTAAATACTTCATAAGGATGGTAGTTCTTCATAATCAACAAAATCATGTCCAAGAATAGAACCTTAAACTAAGAAGACAATATGAACTCAGTTCAACACATACCTCTCCCATCTCAATAGAATCTGGATCAGCAATCGGAAAGACTCCCATGCTGTCGGGGTTGATTTCCTTTGTCACGCCGACAGATATCACCTTGGACAGTCCAACGATATCGTCCAAGGTCGCGATCTTGTTCATTTCAGCATTGTGATCCCAGCCACGTAACGATGGACCCATATACTGTCCAGCTAATAGTCTGCAGTGTTTCCCCATTCTTTCAAGACAGTTAATCTGGGATTTTTGCCAAAACAGTGTGTTGTTACGAGACGAATACGCATTCATAAATGACAGGAGTTCAAAGAAAGAAGTGTACCAGTAGGAAGTGGAAGTCCGCTGTAGGATTTAGCATGTTTGTTCTGGTGATCCCATTGGTTGTATGCACTAGTACATGCCGACACCAATTGTACTTGGTGACTTCTTCCAAGTCACCCAATACCTCAGCATACCTCAGGTCCACTTGGTTGCTGTTCAGTGGACATAGCAGACAGTAGGTGATATACAGGATGGCACATTTCGTCCATTCTCGTGCTCCTTTAATTTTTCTTAATCCCAGCTCTAGTTCACTAAAATGGACTGTCTTCGAGAGCTTGTTGTCCTTATCATTGATCCCCAATTCTTTTTTTAACTTCGCTATGGCGTCATTGCTGCAACCAACTAAGTCTATATCCTTATCACCGCGTGGAAGATGGTATACCCGGTGCACATCCTCTTCTTTTATTTTCAAAACCTCACTGTTGGAGAGTCGAATTTGTGGGCCATGGTTGACTTCCCAGTTTTCTACCACCCACCTAACGAATGTCGTGCTAATCCCATTCCAGTTACATACCTCCAGTAGCGCTCCGAAACCACATAATCTGAGTTGCTTCTCCCTTTCTTTATATCTTTTGACATCAGATTTTGCATCTGAGACCATTGCGTAAACCTTTCCGATCTTGCTCTTTATTCGGATACGTCCCTTGTCACTCTGTTTCTTTGGCTCAACAACAGCGGGGGCAGCCACATCATGCTTTCTTTTTGTGCGTTGTTCGCGAACTTCTGTGCATTTCAAGCAACATTCATAAGACCTCAATAATGCATTTCCAGAAGGCATATATGACTTCACATCATGCTCAGTATCATAATAAAGAGCTACTTAATCATACTGTGGTACATAGTCAAAACTCCATAGCTCAGTAGCATAGTAAAGCAACAATGAATCAGGTTTCAAACTCAAACACTAGTATCATAGTAAGGCAACAATGAATCAGGTTGCAAACTCAAACAGTAGTATAATAATAAGCCAACAATTAAATGTTACCTTCCACAGTACCCTCATAAATCCCTCATACAGTAGTAAAATAAGATTTTCCAGGATTTATACAATTTTAGCTAAACAGTGCCCTCATAAATCCCTCAATAAAGATTGCAATTGTAAAATATATACAGCATAATAGATTTCTTCTTAATTTATAATTTTGCTCATTAATACATCAATACAAATTGTCCAGATTTTGAAATTGTAAACTTCCCGTAGAAGCTATTAAATTCCAGAGTTTGGCAACAAGAAGACACAATTTCTTAACAACACTAGTGTATTATGAATATTTTCATCATCTCGATTGAAAGCAGTTCAAATTAAAGAGAATTAAGGAACAACTACATACCTTCTGATGAAGAAGATGGAGATGAAGATGAGGATGTTGAAGTTGACATCTTCGCACGTTTGTCCTTCCTCTTCATTGTCACAATTTCTGGGATTCGGTTTGTTGGTGGGATTAACAGATTTGCAAGGGTTTTGTATAATTTGGATCACTATGCATGCAATTTTCAGGGATTATCACGCAATTTGTAGTCTTTGGATGAGTTTTGGTTCAGTTTTTTCGGATTTCGCATAACAAATCACCTATTTTTTTGGGTTTAGATTAGTATTCAATTTTTGGAGGGATTTTCAGACAAGAAGTAGTTAATGCGTAGTGGAGGCTTGGGCGGGGTGGTTTCGGGTTTTGTGATGTCCATGATGTGTGGGGCGCGTGGGATTTTCTATTTTATGTGTTCCTGGACTAATTTGCCCCTATATGAGCATATGCTTATATATAAATAGTTAGCATATAAGTAAAACTCCACACCTTGATAGTCTTTTAAGGGTGTAAGTACTATTTTGACCTTGATATCCACCCTGTTTGAAATTTTATTCTTCTAAGGACTTCCCACTTTAGGGCAAAATAGCCATTTGAATATTGCCAGAGTAATTTTGATTATGCCAGAGCAAAGTTTGAGTATATATCTATTTTAACCTTTTAAGTCAACTATTTCATTATATCATTAATATTTACAATTTAATATCTTCTTATAATTAAAGTTATTTGAAAATTAATAATAAATGAACACATTCCATATCTTTAAAGGAAGAGAATATTTACCGATCTTTTCTACGATTTCAAATTGTGAAGACTTTATTTTGGTTGAACTTTTATTTTTTTTCTTTCGTCGCCCTTGTCTCCGTTGAATATTGGGTTCATAAAGTATCACATCTGACTTATCAACGATCTCATATAATTTATCTTGAGCACGAAACTTTTCTCCAATTGACCAAAGATGATAATTATCATTTAACTTCGAAATTAATTACCCAAATTCTTTACCTTCAACAACCGTTTCAAATATTGAAGATCTTATATACTAATGTTTGTTGCTTTTATTTTCAATTAATAGAAAATATTTTGCAAATTATTTCCTTCAATAATAATTAATTTATAGATGACCAAGAGAGCAATAATAGTGATTTATTAACATTAAAGATGCATATATTTAAAATATGGAATCTGTTCATTTAGTGCTGATTTTCAAAATTATCTCTACTTGCAATAAATTATTAAATAGTAAATACTAATGACAAAATAAAATAGTTGACTTGAAAGGTCAAATTAGGTATATGCTCATACTTTGTTCTGGCAGAATCAAAATTGCTCTGGCAATATCGCCAGCCTTTTTGAACATTTTAAATAATTTAATAATGCTTAACCCAAATGCAAGTTAGTCATGTTAAAAAATTTAAGAAAAGTTTAGGTGTCACTTTAGAAAAAAAAATATTTTGGCGTTAATAATTGAGGAAAAGTTTAGGTGTCATAACTTAATTATGATATTTGGCTCGTACTCAATATTGGATGTTTGATTTGTTAAGTTCGTATTTGATATTCGGTATTTCGATTCTTTTCGCTTCGAATTCTATAATTAAAACTAAGATTGTAGATATTTTTTTTGCGATAATAATGTCAATATAATGGGAATCATGTTCATGTAATTTTATACCTACCAACCAATAAAATGTCAAGTTTGTCCCTCCCGTCATCTTCACCAACCATCCCATTTCTTCTTCACCAACCTTCAACCACCACCACCAGCAACCTTCAATATACAAAACCATCACCTTTCTTCTTCACCACCCACGACTACCTTCAATTCACAAAACCACCACATTTTTTCTTCATCAACCACCACCTTTCTTTTTCTTTATTTTGTAAATCAGCGATGAGATGAGTTTCGAACCAAGGACCTTGTGGTCACTAGCAAGAGCCTTTTCCACCACATTTCTTCTTTAAACACAAAAAACCACCACCCACCCACCCCCTCCCTTCCCGATTTAGCCCACCCCCTCCCTTCCCAATTTCGACCTCCCCACCCCCCTCCATTCCCAATTTATCCCCCCCCCAACCCCCTTCCCTACTTGATTGCGACTCCTTGCCCGATTTTAAAAAACTATTGAAGAGATTTGGTGATCTTGTGAAGAAATAATATGATGTGGTAGGATGTATTAACAGAAAAGAAATGTAGAGTGAAACGCGCATTGATTGTAACATTGTGATTGGATCCTTTCATGTCTTTTGAAGAAATGTCCCTCAAATATGTCATATTGGAGTGTTTTGCACAGTATTCAATGGTGAATTATGCATTGTTATGGAGTCAAGTTTCCTAACTGGAAACATAGCGCCTGAGTTAACAAAAAAAAAGAAATTCTTTATATTCGAGTCGAGCTTTATCGAGCGGTTCTGCTCGACCTAGCCGAACATAGCTGGGAAATATGTCTCAAACTCGAGCCTAAACCGAACCTTTAATTTCAAAACGATCGTGCCGAATTGAACTTTCAGAAATTCGGTTCATTTACCACCATAGGTGAAAGTGTGGAATCAGGGCAGGCATAAGTGTCCCAACCATAAACATAGCACTTGAGTTAACGTGAATTCAAGAATGTTTTCTCTTACGTATACATGTGAAATCGAGAAGAAAAGGCCTTTCATCATGTGAACTTCTGTTGTGAAAGAGTCGTTTAACGGATCGTAATACTAGTCGGACTTCCAATTCGCTTTAATGAGCCGCAAGCCGATGTCCTTAAATAGGTTTAGTGAGCTCTTTTGTAGCGGGAGACCAACAACCACTACTCGATGAATGCATACGAGATAGACTTCACACTCGACTATAATAAGCCGTAAGCCGATGGTACTTGGGAAGTTGGGATAGGATAAAGTCAATCAAGTCTCCTTGAGAAAAAAAGCTCATGAACAAGCAAGTGCGAATATGTGAATCAGGTAATGATTATATATTAACAGTCAAAATGTTACAAATAGTCTCAAACAACACATCAAGAAAGGTAACAGGAAATATTTACTCTCACAATAAAGGATATAGACTCAATAGGTGGTCTTGTCTCTCTAATCGAACTTTCAAATTTATTATCCATGAATATCACATGAAAGTTCATGATCAGGGAGGGGCTAGACTGCTGTAAATCCGTTTCAAGCTAGGACATGCTGCACGAAAACTCCCCATGCTCGACGGTGAAATCTGTGGTCGACACAAAGTTGAGTAATATAAAAGACAGAAGGATCAATCAGAAATAGGTCAAGTTGTGAACCTAATTATTTGTTTCCATGTTTTCTCTTACCTTTGGACAAAAGCGAACATCGAGCGTCTCAAGAATGCTACATGGTGCTATTGCAGCTTCAACTACTTCCTCATCAATGTTGCAGGACTGAGCAAGCCAGGAGGCAAAATAGGAACAAGAAACCAGTTAGAAAAGATGTACAGTGTCAATGGACGAAAGCAATGTTACATGTGGCAACAGGTGTTAAGAAAGCTTTGCTAAAAACACAAAAGTCAAGCAAATAAATTATTGCTCGAAGAAAATGTTAACGTAATATATATATATACCAAATCAGCACTTCAAATTGTTTAACAAATCACTGGTTCTTAATTCTAATGGTAACAATATAAAGGTAATACTCGAAATAACTCAAAATCTGCTAAACAGTAGAGGTAAAATAAGTACCTGAAGAAAGAGGCTACTCAATTTCGGACATTCCAGCTTTAAGACTTCCAAGGAAGAACAGTTGCTGAAAGAAGAACAAATTTAATTACTTCAATCGAGATGCCGGTATAAACATAATTAACATTCCCACAGCAAAAACAAACCTTAGATTCAGAAAGAACAAATTGCTACAAGCCACATCAACCTCCTTCAGATTGGCAGACAAAGAGAGGTTGAGAGAAGTCAAATGAATACAACCAGCTTCAGCAGGAATGACAACTCTCTTGATGTTCGGACAACCAACACAGTTGAGATTCTCCAACAAACGATTAGCTTTTTGAGTATCAGATTTTAGATCCTCCAAGAAAGAGGGTCTAGATTGTTCATGTATCATGGCTGTTTCAAAATCATTATCACTGTTGAATCCCCAATTCAAGTCATACATATTAACACATCCATTCAAGCTAACATGGGTTAAATGTCTACAACATTCAAGCAGCTCCTCAATGGCAGACTGGGAAAGAGCCCCATATGATAAGTCCAATTCACAGAGGGCCGGGAGAGCACCATCTCTGTAAAGAGGCTCCAACGACGAGTCGCTCAGATACTTGCAGGCTTGCAATTTCAGGACCTACAAGAAACTAGAAGTCAGCATGAAGATATGAAACGGGAAGGTGACAGATAAGGCCATAAGAATCACATATCTGAAACCTATCTATGCAAACTCACAGGTTGATCCCCTGAATGCTCATATATAATATTGATTCAACAAGTCAGACTCCAGAGTGTGACTATAAAGCAAGTATAAAACTTACCTTCAACGATAGGCAGGATTCATAGACAGGCTGCAAATTTATGAGAAAGGTGTAGGATAAATCAAGGAAGGTTAACTTTGGCAGCCAGCGCAAAGACAGAAGCCCCGCAGAGCCAATGGACGGGCATGACATTAAAACTAGTGACTCAATCATTGGACATGAAGCAGTTGTCGCAGACAAACAGCCATCTTTAAACTGACTGTAATAAAGTAGAACAAGCAATGAGAATAAGAAGAGGAGACGAGCCATATTAGATAAAGTAAAATTCGAAAGCTACAAGTATATACAAATCTAGATCATTACCTGCAAAAAGAAGCATCCAAGGATGTGAGTAAGGGGCATTTAATGGATGCTTCAGACAAGACTCCACAACCCTTCAGTTCAAGTGATACCATCTGTGGGGCATCAATATGGAGCACATTAAGTTTCGGGCAAATTCCCAGATTTAGAGACCTCAGACCAACCTGAACAGAGACCAGAAATGGCATTACAATTTCAATAGTCAGTCATACCAACAAATTAGAGAGGTCCTACAACAATTTGTTTGTGTCGATCACACTTGGTAACAAGTAAATCAGATGTACAGATACAGACATCATGCAATAATTATGCAAGAAATTAAAGTAGCCGGCATTTCAGAGTTCAAGGTAAGGAACATAGGAAAACCATGAGAAATCAATTATGCCAGAACAATGATCAAGCATAAACAAAAATGGCATGCAACGTCATCATTGACAGTCTATTACAAAGAATATCTACACTTACGGGGCAAAATGATGATCTTTCAAGGTGATCACAACCATTCAGTGAAACTTGTTCAAGGAATGGGCATCTGAGCTCAAGATAAGTTATAGAGCGACAGCCAGCTAGTGAAATACTATTCAAAGAATCGCTGCATAAAGCCACTGCAGTCAAGCTCTGAGCAAAAGATAAATTAATTAGTAACAGGCTAAAACGTTAATGATACTGAAGGCAAATGTGTCCATGTATATCCAGGAATATCCATATTTTATAATCCCGGTATGCGATAATCTATTACTCCCTCCGATCCAAAATAATTGACGTTTGACTTTTTTGAAATTGAACTTTGACCATCAATTACTAATTATTACTTATTCTAAAACATATAAAAATTATATAGTTGGATTCATCTTTTAAAGTACTTCCGTAATATTATTTCTTAAATTTTTTTAATAATGTACTTAAAGAATAATTGAAGGCCAAACATTTACCTTGATATGTGAGAAAGACAATTATTTTGGATTGGAGGGAATATAAGAATATTTACATTATGCTCATCAAGTGATGAAAAGGGAATGGAGTTAATTGGAAGAGCAACGAAACATTACTATCATAAGAAGACATTTTCTTTTTAAGTTTAATGACGCTTCATTCTAGGGTATAGAAAAAGAAAACCAACGTCATGTGAACCCAAAAACCGAAACAACAGAGCAACCAACATCTCCCTAGCAAAAAAGACCTTCCACATGTGCTCACCCCACCCCAATCAAAGAAAAGGAAAAACACAGATGCTCTCTCTAATAAGAAGCCAAAAAAGGGAGGGATGTTGTTCCAAGTCGAGACAAAAATAATGGTGCAAAGACCTCCTTTATCCTTTTCGTTTCCTTTAACCGCAACATATACACATTTGCACACTTACTGTCTACTACCCCACCAACACCATCATCACCAAGGTTCGTTCCTCGGCCAATTACAAATGTAATGTAGGACTAAACACACCCCATCCCATCAAAGTAATCAAACAAACAGGTTTCCTTCTAACACTCCGCAAACTTAAACAATTACAGTGACAGACACGTTCATATCTGGTGATATCAACATCCACTCTTAGACAAGCGCACATCATGCATGTATATAGTATCTCTAACAAGGACATGACAAGCCACAAACAATTTTATCAAGACAGTAGGCAAGGACGTGACGAACCTCACAACTATCAAGAATCAATGTTTGTAAAATGGGGCAGCCACCATTGTCATTAAAAACTTCACAAACCAAATTTGTAAGAGATACACATTCAGTCAGGTCTACTTCTTGCAAACAAGGGCACTGCAACACCAGGTTGGTCAAACTTTCCTGCTTTTGCAACACCAATTTCTGCACAACACGGTACACAATTGAAGCCTTTATAAAGTGCTTAGTGATTATGATAAGTGATATATTAAAGGGGAGCACATACTTCGAGAGTACTTGATGTGATATTGATTCTCTGGAGTGATGGACAATTAGACACGGTAATTGATGTCAAAGCATTACTCCGTACATTTAGATCGATAAATCTGCAGGTTTTAAGTTAAAATATATATATATAAGTTAAGGCCATTGGTTAGGTTGGTGAGGGAAATTTATAAAAAAAGAAAAGAATTGCAAGCATTCCTTCAACATGAAACTCCCAAATAGAATAGTCCATTTATACAGAATGGTAAAGGGTCCTCTATGATCATCAACCATAGAAATTAAATTTTAATTAATTAAAGAGACATGGAAGAAATCCCACAGCATAAGGAGACGACAAAGAAAAGACGTGAAGGGGTCGAACATAGAGAAAAAGGCATACTTGCGACAATGCACTAGCCTTATAGTCTGCAGGCGTGAAAGGTCCAAGGATACTGACGTCAGTAAGCTGCAATTTGCCAACTCCAAAACCTAAATTAAATCACTACGTAAAATTATCCACAATAGGGAGATCGAAAAATGGTAATTTCTCTTATAAGAGTACTATAGATCAAGAAAATGGGATGAGTCAAACCTCTAACAAATAGCTATAACCTATTGAAACCATTGAAGCTGAAGTTATTCCTTCACAACTATGAAGCTTCAGGACTGTCAACAATGGCAATCTCACAGACTTCCAAATAGAAAAAAGGGATGTCAATTTAAATCTGTCAACAATGGCAATCTCACGAACTAAATAAAATGGTGGTTCAAGAAATGCACCTCAAGCGAGATGTTTGGGCAGTAGGATGCATCAAGAATGTGAAGATTCCCACAGTTGAGAGCCACATCCCGAAGTGTCTCATCACTGACACCTGAACAATTTGATATATCCAATGATTCCAGAAGAGGGCAAGATGTTATTGCAGAACGTATTGCAGCATCTGAAAGCTTGTGACAAGAAGCCATGTCAAGATCATGAAGTAGGGGACAATTGATAAAAACATGTGGCATGCTGCTGCGCTTGAGAGACAAAGTCTGCAGTTGTGGACACCTGCAATGCACGCCAAATTTCATTAGTTCATGAAATGATGAACTCACCCTCCTACGTAAAAAATAATCAAGTTAACTTCTCACCTGATAGAAATGCGAAGCACACGACATTTCACTATCTGAAGAACATTTAACCTATCATGCTGAAAAGGTATCTCTTGAAGCCCACTGCCAAGAGTAGCATCAACAATAGTCAAACTCTTCAACATAGGAGAATTTGTTAAGGTCTGGAAAAAGCTCTCTCCAAGTTGGCCTCTTCCCAAAGTCAGATGCTCAAGATTTCTAAGAACAGATGTATACAAATTAAAGAAATCACAGCTAGTTAATCGATAGATACAACAACATAAACACCAGTTACCTTAATGCGGTAACAGATCTCATTCCAAGTCCATGAATGGATGGGGTACCATACACATTCAATGAAGTAGCATTTGGATAACGATGACACATGTTCTCAACTGCAAATGTAAGAATCTGTGTTAGATGCGCGATGACAGGGTACATTACCAGGAACAAATGAACGCACCAACTAATAGATCAGATGCAAAGCCGCAACCAAATACTTTTACATCAATATTTCATCAGGTTAAAGTACAAAAATGTCAACTCTTCAAGCAGAGTATTCAAGGTATAATTTATTATCATCCTGGGATATTTATTCAAGCACTTACAAAAAGTTCCAGCCTTCCAGAAGACACTAAAAGATGAACAGATAAGCCAACACCTTACTAAAAACTGAATAAATACAAGACCACGTGCCACAGATGATATTGCATATAACGGTACTTTAACAGTGTAAGACAAGTAATTAAGTAAATAAACATTGGCAACATCGCATAAAATCAACATCGAACCATGGCTGGCTTTTGATTTCATTAAGATCTCCAAACTAACAGATGAAACGTCCTTTTCATATATATGAGAACAATTGACAGGAGACTAGGAGAGATAATGATTGCAGCAATTCAATGAAGTTAAAATCTCAGTGTATAGCCCAGAATCTTTGGTGATGTCGATCATGCCACACACTCGGCACAGGCCGATATTCCACTTGTTGAAGATTCTGAAACCTCATTTCTTTTTTTGATAAATTGAAACCTCATTTTAATTATACCAAAATCCTTATTACAGAGACTTTCAAAGAGATAATTGTATCTACTACCTTAAATACACCTCATGATCCATGGTTAGAATGAGCCAGACTAAAAAGTAATGAATCCAATTATGCCAAGTAAGGAGTTGCTGTATCCTCCAAAACCATACATATACTAAGGTTATTCAGAAAGAGAGAAAAAAGAGTCAAATAACTGTCACAACAAAAATCAAGCAGAAAAAGAATTGTTTACATTGTTCTGGTGATAAACGCCTGTTTTCGAAGTTCAAGAACCTCCAAAAATCTTCGTGGGAACTGGCTGCTCTCCACTGGTGACAAACCTCTGCAGCATGACATAGATCAACATGGCCCAAGAAAGAGAAGATCTAACAATAACAAAAGAAGATTAACAAGATTAAAATACCGCTGCTACCCCCGGTTTACGCTGGGTTCCTTACCACTAAAAGATATACCATGCTTACCATATGTAACAGGTCATCCGTTAGATCCATATGGATTTCCAGATCATCACTATTTGAAGCATAGTCATCACCTTCACCTTTCATTGCACTAACATCACCATCATTTTTTATAATTGACTGATTCTCTGAAGGGGTGACCCAACCCCTGCCAAAATTCACAGAAACATGATTTCCGGGTAATCATCATAATAACAGCAAAAGATGCTGAAAGTAATGTCTATGACTAATGCCTCATAAAAAATTACCTTAAGGTAATATAATAACGACAATAGAAGTTCAAGCATTTTGACATGCATAAAACCAACATTTGGGGTAAGACAATTACAAAACAAATGACATCTTACAACTAACTCCCTTATGGACGCAACTTAATATTACATAATGACCCAAAGCCCTTAAAAGATGAAAAATGTTGGCTCAGTTGGCTGGGACTTGAACTCAAAGGAGGTCCACATTTGAGAATGGAGGAAAAATTTCTCAATTAGACTTTATCAACAAACTGCAGCAAAACGATCCAGAGGGGTGGCAAAGATTGCATATTAGCAAAAAAGAGTTGATTTACTCAGAGCAGCCACAGCTGGTGAATATGAACAAGTTGGTATTGTGATTCAAATACTAGTGTAGTTACACTGGCAAGTTCATGAAACTTCAAATAAGGCAGAAGGCATCTAGCGCAATGCATAAATCATCCTTATTAATTCCTCAAGTATTTTTATTACAGTTCATACAGAGATGGCTAAGAACCATATTAAGAAAAGTAATAGAAGTCCTCTTATACAGCAGTATTGAACATGCCAACTTCAGAAGAAATGCAATTACCCTTCTTAAAACCAATAGAAATTGAGCGAGATAAGTGGAAATTAACTGCGTGAGCCATCCCACCCATTTTTGGGTAGTTAGGAAACTACCAAGAAGCTCCCCGGAAGGTAATTGATTGGTTTATAATATAACTGAAATGTACTAAAGCTAACACATAAAGGGTCTAATCTCTATGGGCATTCATCATAGTACAAGGATTGAAGCACAATTAGACATGATATTTGAAACACAAAAACATTACTTACAATGAAAATGAATGAATTTTGGGCCTCTTGTTCTGAGAATCACAATCCTCTTTTCGTGGCAGTGCTGCTGAGGAAGCTGATGTAGATGCCTCCTCACTCGACCCCAGGTTCAAATTAACATCCGAGTGATAACCCCTCTCGCCTAAATATGCCATTTCCTCGAAAATCTCACTTCGCTCTCTCAACCATCCATTGTTTGTGTGATGTCGTAACAAAACATCATTCTCTGCCTCGGCCCGTCCCCCTCTATCCAATAATCCTAACCTATCCATATTCTGCTGCCTATCGAATTGCCTGTTCCAGTCCAATAATTCAAAAATCTCAGCTTCCTCCCCAATGCCATTTCCAGGAATACCATCCATCCTATTTTTATTCACCTTACCAACAAAATTATTAAAAAACTTAAACAACAGAAAATCCTCATACACAAGAAAACCCCTCACAAAAGCTGAAATCTTTCAAACTAATTACAGCCTTTACAAACTCTAACTACTAATCCTCACATTACAAAAACAATTAACACAACCAACTTATTCAAACCTATATAAACCCCAAAAAAAACAATCTTTATCAACTCTAGCTACTATTTAACGCAGCCAATTTATTCAAAGCTATATAAACCAAATAAGAATCAAAACTTTAGACATGAAATGGAAAATCTACAAAATGGATAGATCTTCCCTCACACTACTGCACAATTACTCACACAGCCTCACCTTATGCATAGTTCAAGAAATGAAAAATTCTTTTAATATTAAAACACCCAACATTCATATACATGATTGAACATATAAATGAAATTGGGTTCTTGAATTGATGAATTCAAGAAAAGGAGCAGATCTGTTCATATGTTAGGTCACTAATGGGAGAGAATTATTACAATTTACAAACAATTCAAGGTTTTCTTACACACTTATTCTGTTTATGGGAGTACCCAAGAAATGGGGGGAAATGGTAATAAGGGGAAAAAGAACACAAATAGGGAAGGTGACAGTAGTCAAAGGTGTCGTTGGATTTTTGGAGTATTATTATTAATATTCAAAATTATTATTCGTTTTGAAAGTTAATTTACAAAAATGATCACTCATCTTTTTCTTCCTTCTATGGAGTGAATTTTGAGTAATAAAATTTATAGAAGTCGAGGAATTATTACTCCCTCCAATTCAAAAAAAGTGGTATTTTAGACATTTGAAGATTATCCAAAAAGATTTATCTTTTACATAAAGCAATGCAAAATACATCATTATTTCCATCTGTACACTTGGTTGCATTAACTGAAGCTCAATATTAATGAATGAATAACGGATGTTTATGTAATTAAATGAGGGTATAGAGATCACTATGAGAATGTTAATGTCTTCTTATTTTGTATGAAAATTATAAAAAGTCACTATTTCAAATTGGAGATAGTATATTTTATACGATTGAATCCATTTGACTGTTTATAGAGCGTTAGTTTTAGTAAAAGACACACATGCAACGTATGATGATAAATGATACTTTTTCCGTCCTTAAAAGATTGTCACATTTTGATTTTTGTAATTTTGTTGGTTAAATATTATAAAATTTGATCATGAATATTTATTAAGCGATAAGAAATAATATAGTCGTGTGGGATCCTGTTAGATTCGTCTCAATATATATTTTTGAAATATCAACATTTTATAATTTTTTCGCATGTAAATTAAAAGATATTTACATTTTAAATTATATTTTGGCGACCATTAAAAGTTAAAATGTGACAATTATTTAGGGATGGAGTATTATCTGGATGTAGATTACAAAAATAGTAATTATTTGATACTTTGTGATATACGAATTTTTAAAAATAAATTGGAGTCACTAAAGGAAAGTTCTGTATATATGAATTAAACTTTGTCTTTACAGTTTTGTACCTTTAATTGAATACACCTGAGGTACATTTGTTGGGATAAAGTGAGGTAAGAAAATCTGATATAGATGTCATAACTCATAATCAAATCTCATTATAGTTAGAAGAATGAGAGACAAAATTATTGTGTTTCATTCAATAACTTACAGGGAACACATATCTTCCACTTTATCTGTAATTTGGCATGAAACATGTCACTTATTGGTTATTATAAATGATACGCTCACTTAAGGCGCCCCGCTTGGTTAGCTCATCGCCCAATAGAGGAGGTGAATTCGGGATGTGCCTCTAGCGGCTCGGTACTCCACCTTAAGAGTGTCAAGAATAAGCTGGGTAACCACCCACAAGCAGATCCTCCCTTGAACAAATGCAGAGTTACTCATGCACCTGCCGTGGATCGAATCCACACACTTGTGGAGAAACACACTCTTATAGTGAAATTTCTTACCATTTGAGCTATGCCCCGTGGA
>CM016561.1:24004308-24126185 GCA_003412495.2 Echium plantagineum | reverse complement strand
CACTTATTGGTTATTATGAAGGTTTAAGTTTTGGAGAGAAAATTTTGGAAATGTTTAGTTACTTACTCCCATATTTAAAAGGCAATAAATGAGTGTGAATTTAAGGTTTCATTAATAATATCATTTATTAATCAGTAAATATAATTATTTTTAATTTAAGAAAATTAAAAAAAAAATTCATCAGACTGGGAGCAGATAGGTAAAAGATAAAAAAAAAAACCATCTTTTCTTTTGAAGGATTTCAAAAGTACTATGATGACTCATGTTAGTGTATAAGGTTGGATGAAGTTTTTCATACACCAAGTGTTAATAACAATGTATTTAAAGAAGCTAAACCAATGAAACATTGTGCGACGTGATCAATCAATCATCTCCTTCTAAAAAGAGTCAACGACATTTAATGTTGATGGACAAGATTTATGCTACGGACAAGAGATGCGGTTGACGACAATAAAGAGGGAGACATTTACTCGGTCCTTGTTAATTATGGAGTAATGATTCAAGGTTGACCACATTGATGTCAAGGACCAATGGCCTAGTATAAAAGGAGTATGAAGCTACACAAGATAATCAACTCTTGCACCTTTTATTTATTTCACACAAGAAGCTTCATAGCAGATTGTATTGTCTTTTGTAACTAGGTCATATTGTGTGTAGAAGCCTTTTTATTCTTTAAGCTTCTATACTGATTGTACAGTTGTTGATCTTACAACAACAGTGAGGTTTTCTTACATTGAATCATTTGTAAACTGTTAGTCACTGGGAGAGTGATACCATTGACTTTTAGGGAACCTATAGAAAGGCATAGTTAGGGCAATAGAGAGTATGTGGACATACTAGTAAGTCCCTCCTTGTAAGATTCTTTTCGTATAGTAGATTGTTCCCTTGGGCAGGTTGCCCCCCAGACGTAGGTGCTTGTGCACTGAACTGGGTTACCAAGTTTTTTGTGTTGGCTACATTTACTGTTATTCATATATGTTGAACCGGTTGCTTTAACATTTGGTATAATACGATTAGTGGATCACTATTTCAACTCCATTTACGTAAGTTTCAGATTTTTAGAAAAAATTAACAAAACCTCTTGAAGCATCTTTAGTTACTTATCACATGTTTAAAAGGTTATAACCAATAAATAGTTGTTAATTTGAGATAACCAATAAAGGTTATTAGCGAACCGACTAATAACTTGACACCATTGTAGATATGTCACTCACTCGAAAATTTTAAGTTGGCTACACATTTGAAGCTCATTTGGACACGAGTTCAAAATTTACTTGATAGTTATGGGGTTAGGATGAATGCTTATATTCTTCCTATCCCTAAACTAAGCCGATCTGATCAGTTTGTCCCCTAAAGTTTTAAAGCGGTTAATTTACCCCCTGAATTATCGTGGTTCTTGAGCCGAGCATTTTGGGGATTTTCGTCATGAAATTGACATGTTTTAATTTGTAGTAAAGAACAAAATAGAAATTCAACATATAATTAAACTTTTGGAGTCAATTTTAATGAACACAATCTATTGAGACCTCTTTTGAAACAAATCAAATTATTTAAGAAAAATAAAAAATAAAATAATAACACTCATCCCCACTGTTCTCAGCCCCCTCTTCCTTATGACCAGTGACGGAACCAGGGGCAGGGGGCATGTGCCCTCTCCTGGTTTCCGAAAGTTAGAGATACATATATAAAATTTTTGTAGAAATACATAGTTGAGCTAGAGTAGATGGTAAAGTTATTATGTTTTCACATGATTTGGTTGAGTTCAAATCCCTTTTGTTGTCTATTTTTTTTATTTTACTCTTCTTCTTTTATTATTTTGTCTTCTTAATTTTAAATTATGCCCCTCCTACTTAATTTCTTAAATTTTGCCCCCTCTTAAATTTCATCATGGTTTCGTCCCTGCCTATGACGGTCTCCCATCGTTCCCACCCCTACCGATCACTACCCCTCGCCCCCACCCAAACCGGTTATCTCTCCTCCTCACACTCACCGACCGATTTAAAACTTCAAGGGCCAAACTGACCAGATCGGCTTAGTTAAAGGGGCAGGATGAATTTAAGCCTAAGATAAACTCAACCTAACCCTTCAGTTATTTTATAAAAACATAAAATTAAATATATATATATATATATATATATATATTATATTGGCTCCTATTACTTTTATCTTTTCAAATTGCCAAGTGCCTTCTCATTCTAGCTTAAAAACACAGTAGTCAGAAAATGCAAGGGTTATTTTTGTCAATTCATGGTGAAACCACACAAAACATCAATTAAACCATAACAAACCTAAATTAACACACCCTCAAAATTTTACCCTATCATTAACTAAACTCCCAACTACATCTTTATTTAAAAAGAAATCCAAAAGTCCAAAAAATTGAAACCTAACAAAAAAAGCATCAAAGGAGAAGGCTGTTAGAATACGTACATGTTCCTCTATTTTAGAGATTTTAGAGAGAAGAAGGCAAGCTTTTGTATTTTCCAAATTAAAGAACAAGTATTTAAGGCGATTTTCAATTTTGTTGGTTAAGAGTTTTAGACTCATGGTGTGGAGCTTGAATGCATTCTTCGAAGACGAGCTTTTCTTTTTGAGAATCCATAGAACACTCATTTGCTTCTTATCAAGCATACATTGTAAACTATAGGACTTTGATTTGTTCACTCTATTCATTAATAACTACACTCCACTTTTGATGTTATATTATATTTATACCTTTATTATTGTCCATATATAATTGCAATGTGACTTTTTATAAAGAGAAATGAGGGTTAAAAATGAAAAGATGGAATGTGGTTATATGAGTGGAGTCAAAAAATCAAAAGCCAAACTATATTACTGAAGTTTTTTAAGGGGTGGTGAATTTAGGTTTATCTATGGTTTTAATTGAAGTCATGGTGTAATTTAACCTTGAATTGGCAAAAATAACCCTCACATTTCCCGCCTGACGTATTTTTTAAGCCAAAAGGAGAAGTCAAGGGACAATTTGAAAAGATAAAAGTATTAGGGATAACTTGAAAAAAGATCGATAGTTCAAGGGCCAAAATAAAAAGAAGCCCAAAAAAAGGTCCAAAACAAAAAATTTCTAGCTCAAGTTCATCTGCTATGGGGGACTGGTAGTAATATCTTGTAACAAAATCACCCATTCCTTAAGCCCTTGCACCATTAGTTGGTTTTTTAGGCTCAAGAAGATGAACTTCTTGTGGAAGGAGATCATATCTGATGCCCAGTTCTTCAAAGATATTCTTCATCTCGAGAACTAAAGTCGTTCTCCTCCTGTTCTTCTCTGGGAAGTCCTGGAAGTTCATTGTGTGATTCATGTAAAGAGCCATTTTTATCTTGTTCACATTCTCGATCTCTTTTACCACCACACTGTGATTCGGATGCCAATGCTGAGAATTTTTCTCCAAATATCTGTCACCAGTACAATTAGAAGGCGCGATTAAAATGAATAACATCTGAAAACTAGATAAGAGTTAATTTGACAATCATGCAACACACTACACATTAACATTAACATGTTCCAATGCCTTCGGTGAGGTTCTCACTTAGGCAGGGTAAGGATGTGGGGGGAGGGGGGGATTAATTGATTTGAACAGGAAGCCCCAAAACAAGAATTAGTCTTACTTCTTTAGTTTATCTTTCAGTGCTCCTATCTTCTCCATTGGTGTCCTGAAATCGATGGAGAATTCTACAGCATCACCCATATCTGGACTTCTATAGTAGTTACTAATGGGCTTCGTAGCTAAAACCGTGTTTGGATAGAAAATTTTCTCGTTATCGTATCTCAGGAAAACAGTTGTTAAGATGTTCATCTCTTCAACTATCATCTGCATATGTAAATGATTTTTCAGTCAAAAGGGTAGATGCTAGAGGACCAGTTTTTCAACTATCATATGAGACTGAAAAAAACATGACAATTACCTGAACGCCATCAACTACACAGCGATCACCAACGTCAAATGGATGCATCACAAACACGAATACGATAGCTTCAAATATAGTCTTGCATGTATTTCCAAATATAAAAGCTGCTACCACTAGCTGGGACGACATAAGCACGAGTACTTTGGTTGTGGCTATTTCCATAAGAAGGAGCCAGATAACTATAAGTATAACAATTAGTATTGCTGACACTAGATTGTTCAACTGCTTTACAGCTGTTTTCGTATCATTTAAAGCATGAGCTAACGCTTTGCGGCCATTGTAAACCTTAACCTGCAGAATTGACGAATAATACAACATTCAGGTTCAGATTATGAATATATATAGTGATCAGAATTCAGCCAGTTGCCAAAGCATTTCAGATAATATATATTTATCAAACGTGTATTTTAAATGACAAAAGACCGGAGCACGCACCACCCACTCGGTCAAAGCTTTTCGGTCTATTTTTCCTGTCTCAGCCACATCTATCATAGGAATCACAAGATCCACCTCCTCTTTAATCATGAATCTTCTTAGGTCATATTCATCAATGTAACTAAACACAAGATTAAACATGCACTTAGGTATAACTATAAGAGAGAGAATTAACAACAAAAACAGAACTACCAAAAGTTTCAAAGTATATCTTTCCCCACCTGCAACCTTGTGGAAGTACATTTCTGTAAATGTGATATGCAGCAGCTATTGCTTCCTCCTCATTGTTTATCTCCTTGTCAGTTTGCTCGTTTCCTCCGTTGAAGATGCTCTCATCAAGCTTACTGGAGATAGTAGAAAGCCCTGAATTAGATACAACGTCTACTAGCTTTTTCATTGTCCAAGCAGAAACCTTTTCTTGTTTCATCTGATGGAGCTTGTTAATATCAATTACTTCTTTCTCCTTCTTTTCCTTCCCATCCTTGCCCTTTTTAGTTGTGCGAAAACTTAAATGACTGACGGTGCTGGCTGTGTTCCCCAACAATTCAGCCGACTCCAACACTGGAGGGCCTGATAGGGTCTGCAGAATATATTGATGGAATACAGCTTCTTGTATCCTATCAAAGAATGTGTTAACATGGAATGAAGAAGCCAACATTTTTAGCAGTAGATTTTTTATCAGCCACAAGAAAGCTCCAATCAGCAAGGAAACTATCGTCCAAGTAATATAATCCAAAATCTTAGAGGTCACATGTGATCGCTGTATGCCTCTTTTGAACAACGAGACCCAAGTAATAAGAACTAAGCTCAACCAAAGAACGTGTTGCACGCTCTTCTTCAAACCATGGACAAAGTATAACACTTTCTTCCTCAGTAAAAAGTTTAGCTCAATCAACAACACAATAAATCGGATACACCACCTTGAAAATAACATGCCACTGAAAGTAACCATAATCATTATACACCACTCCCAAGCCTCCAAACCCCACACATTTAGATGTCGGATCCTGTCAACTGTTAGGCTTACTATTAAACACCCTAGAATGCAGAGAAATACTAACCATTCAACTAATACTTTCAGTTTCACTTTCCTGTATTTTAACCTGTTCCGACTACTCACTTTCTTGTATATCTCCTCCTCCTCGTCTACTCCTCCAGCAAAACCAGGGGAAGCCATCAAAGGCGTCCTTGGAGTTACTGGCACTGTTCTAATAGTCTCTTTAGGTGTAGCTGTACCATCACCAGCTCCTACTTTTAGATTGGGTGAAGCTGAATTAGATGGATTTCTAAAAGGCTGTTCTTCTTGTCCTTGAACTTCCAGTTCATCTTCTTCAAACATCTTACTATCCATATGAACCGATGGTTCCCCAAATCTTGATTTAGGTTTGGCATATGCGGAAGCTGTAATCGATTTACGCCTAGTAAGATTCCCTGTTGTGGGGATTTTGGGAGGCTTGTTACGGCTGGGACTGTAACTGCCATTATCAGGTGAAGGAAAGCTCACGTGCACAGCCCTGTGCCCCCCAACAGGTGAATCAACCGATATCCTTTGAGGTTCCTGTGAAGTATCAGGACTTCCATGTTTCGAATCCTTACTATCCTCCCCATAGATCTTAACTACCACATCATTTGGTCCTTTCTTTTGCTCCATTATACTTATCACTCAGCTACTTCTTGGTATTTTGTCGTTGGGTTCCATTCATATCTCAGACTTCAACACTCTAATTCAAACTATAATGAAAATCAAAGAGCTAAAATGTATGAGGAAATAACGAATTAAACCACCGGAAAATACAACGAAAAGAACTATTTCTTGAAAGATTCATTTATATAAGTGAAGCCGATTTTCAGTAGCAAATACTTGTACGACGCACAATAATCATTTCATTTGAATTTAGCAACATATATTACAAATATATCATATATGTTGCCTAATTGTACAAAATCTAAGCAAAATATGCTAACCTTAAAACACTGTAGAGGTTAAACACACAATCATTGCTCACAATCTTAGTCTGAGTTTTCGAATAATATTAAATATCTCTCGTCACTTGACCTCCTCAACTGCCCCCACTAAGAAAATGTCAAACTTTTAGCAGATATTCTAAAGCAACTGACTGTATATCAACAACTTACCAACTTTGTAAAAGTTCATTACAAAAATATACACACAATATAACTATAAACACTCCCTAAAAAATCAAATAAAAATGGTAAAAAAAAAACTAACCCCACTGAAAAAGATCAAATTTTTAGCAGATATTGTAAAGCAAATGAATGTAAAATCAAGAAATTACCAACTTTGTAAGAACTCATTAAAGATAGAACAAGAAAGCTATAAAGACAGCATAAACAATAAAGAAAAGATGGTAAGAAGGAGTGGTTAGTTTTAGGTGAAATAATAATGCACACAAGTGATAATATAGAGGGAAAGCAAAGATAATATAAAGTGGAAAAAAAAGAATACCATAAATCCAGGGCTGCATAAACATAGAGGGCGTTGAGTGTGGAGTATGAAGTATCTGAGTGTGGACTTGTGTTTTTTTTCTTTAGGATTTATTTATATGGTTAGGATCCTAAACAGTGTCGAACCAGAACAAAATAAAAATATGAAAAATATCTGACTAGGCTGTCTCATCACGGAACTTCAATTTTCAAAAAATACAGTATTTTTTTAATTGAAATGATGGTGAATGCCCATTTATCCTCTAGTACAAAGAGCTTATAAGATACTGAAATATGACTGTCGATGACTCAATAGTTTGATCCCACCTTCCAATTAATAGGTGTTGGATTTAAATTTGTTGGAGACAATCTGTCTTCTATTTATTGTCTTCTATTTACTTCAAGAGTATATTAATTAGAAATTGTATATATTCGTTGTTTGTAATATTAGAATATTGATATTTTTGCCGCTAATTTGTCAAAAAGAAGAGAAACACAATTGTCAGTATAATATACTCCCTCTGTTGAAAATATTTGATTGTTTAGCCAAAAAGTAATTTCTTAAAGAGTTAAGAACATTCACCATTATATCCTACATAATACTATCAAACAAGGGTAAAAAAAATTATGAGTATAAAAGTACATTGAATTACACAATCAACTATTATGAAGAAGTAATTTTTTTAAAATAATCAAATATTTTGAAACGGAGAGAATATTAACTTGTCAATTCGAATTAAGTTGATTAAAAAAAGAAAACTTTGCTGCCTCTTTAAGTATTTATTGCCACAAGTCGGCATTATTGTTAGTACTCCTTTTATGCCTAAATTATTGGTACATTTTGACTTTTGTTGGTCAAATTTTACAGTAAAAAATTTAATCTTGGATTCTCATTAAACAACAAGAACTAAATATAGTCTTATGAGATCTTGTTAGGTTCGTCTCAATATAAATATTTGAAATATCAACTTATTATGATTTTACATTCAGATTAAAAAATATTTACTGTACTTTTTAAATCGTGTTTTGTTGACCATGAAAAGTCGCAATATATCAATTATTTGGGAAATAAAGCGAGTACTTAGTTATGCTAGAAATATTGCTTATTAAATGTGATTAAAATATACTAGATATTTGTGCACGTTTATACAAACTCGTTAATCGAATTCATAATATATCGTTTATGATTACATAATTTGTTTCTATATACTTTTTAATTTATTTAATCTTACTTACTAGTATTTTCGTTTTTTATTTGTCTTTCTGGCCTTAATTAACCTCTTACTACTATAATTAATTGTCTTAATTTTAAAAAGACCTATATATATATAAGTGGATTTATAATAATTTTATGAAATTAACCCCTAAAAAACTTAAAAATGGAAGAACTTTTAAATGAAGAATTCGGAATTGTTTAAAGAATTGAGTATAGGGGAAGTCGGAAAAGAAGGTAGTGAAGAATTGAATATTGAATAGGAAAAGGTGCCGCATGTGGGCGTGAAACTGAGGCACATGTCCTTTCACTTGTTCTCACCGTTTTTTCCTTTCTTGAGGTTGATTCCTTTTAATTGTTCGGAATAGCATGTAAATTTCAAAGTAAAATTAATCGTTGACATGTTCATTTCCGTTGATATGGTATCTGGACCTTCAATTCATTTGTTTTACTATATTAAATTCTAAATGCTGGCCAGAGTTGAACCTTTGCGATTAGCTTAAGTATACCTACCCCAATCCTTCAACAATCAAACGACGCTTGGGATGGTCCTCGCCGTTAAAACTATCTTGCCCAGTCCTAGTTACCCAAACACACCCCATTAATAATAAAATTGAGCACCAAAACGTTAATTTTGGGAAATTCTAGCCTTAACCCTGTAATAAAAGTTTTATTTCGGTCAAATTTCGGGGCAATTTGAACTGGCAAAATTGAGTGAACATGG
Organism: Echium plantagineum; assembly: GCA_003412495.2. Classification (NCBI taxonomy): domain Eukaryota; kingdom Viridiplantae; phylum Streptophyta; class Magnoliopsida; order Boraginales; family Boraginaceae; genus Echium; species Echium plantagineum. The sequence continues at coordinate 24,117,441 of CM016561.1, read as the reverse complement.
AATTTAGCCTTTATAATATTCGTGATAATTGTTTGACTTGTTAATTACAAACGGGTTTTGAAGATCTTTTATCAATCAAGTTAATCGTATAACCTAGTAGAAAAGATTATTATTAGTGAGCAGAAGAAGATAGTAGAATCGACACTCAACTCGTCGCTAATTATATATTAAAAAGATTTTTTATTAACCGACCAAAACCCTCTTAATAGGTGAAGTTATAGATAAATTAGATTTTTTTTTGTAAATTAGCGATGAGGTGAGTTTCGTATAGATTAATTAGATTTTAAAACCACTAATTATCCATTCATTTTTAGGTTATTCCTCACATGTTTATTAACAATATGTGGTGCTTCACATTTTCCCAAATTATGAAAACATTCATGCTTATGGAGACACGACTTCAATGTAAATATATTTAATTTTATAAGTGTTACAAACTATTGATATTTAAAAAATGTATATTGAAACGAATTTAACAAGATTCCACAAGACTTTATTATTTGTTAGAGTTAATGACCCAATCGATCATACATGTTTCATAACGTTCACCATTCAATTTCTCATGTTTCATTTTGACATTTTTAATGACTCATATTTCAATATCATGTATCAGTTGGTTTTGAGGCTAAATTTTCCGTTAAATTGATATATAATTTTTCTGTTACTGTACATACAAACACAAAGTACTAGTATTACTACTGTTTTCTAATTTATTACTTCCGAGCATTATAAATAATTTTTCATCATAATAATTTGGTTGTAAAATCACATATCAGCCATTGATATGAATGATATTCATAATTTAAACATTGAATGTTGTCACAATATATGTAAGTTTACATGTTATTGTTGCAAAAGATGGTCTAACTGAGGCATCTCCATCCCATGCTTGCTTTATCAACTCATTCAACTCTTTCACTACTATTTGCTCATCAACATTCTCATGCAATTTTGGCCTTAGTCCATTTTCAGCTACCTCAATTGCTATCTAAAACCATTATCATTAAAAATTGGTTAATACTCCTACATTAGAAGAAAATATAATGAAGATACTTAAATGTTGGTTGCTAACCTTAGATGGACTATATTCTGTCTCATTATATGGAAACTGACTTGTGATCAGCTCATTTAGTATGATTCCAAAGCTGTATACGTCGCATTTTTCGTCGTAAGGTAGGCATTGAAGCACTTCTGGTGCCATGTAAACATATGTACCTGCAGTAGTTTAATGATTATTAAGACATGTTATCTTTAGGCTTAATACGTTATATATAGATTGTCGAACGTGTTATGTTTTGGGCTTAATACGTTATCTGTTGTCGATTGGGGGTGGGGCGGGCTATATCTTAAGTACTAATATGCTACCTGTTTCGCCAGTGAGCGCCTTCTCACCGTGGCTCAGGAAACGAGCATGGCCAAAATCTGCAACTCTTACATGCATATTCCTATCCAAAAATATATTAATTGGCTTTAAGTCGCGGTGAATGACCATTGGGTTCTGCCCATGGAGGTATTGCATTGCTTGAGATATCTCCAGTGCCTTTGCCAACCTCTCTTTCAGAGGGAGAACTGGTATTTTCCTCTGTTTATCCTTTCTGCTGCTACCTAAACAACGACGATATATTCAATCACAATAAAGTTAAACAGGCGCGATATGCCTTACCACACACAATGTACCATTTTGTAAGGAACGAGACTTATACAATCGTACTGAGATTAAAAGAGGTAGATGATCTAGACCGAATAATGTACTATATTGAGTCTATTATGTACCTGGACCATGCAGGAAATCCTTGAGGGTAATGCAAAGCAACTCGGTTACTATCCAAGCATGGTTTGGAGGATGAAGACATGCGCCCATTAGTTGCAGAACATGTGGGTGGCGCTGCCTTGAAAGCGTTTCTGTTTCTTGAACAAAGAAGCTGATACCATTTTCGTTTGATTCGAAGAAGTCGGAGAATATGCACTTCACTGCAACATCTAGTCCTCTCCATTTCCCTCTGTATACATCTGCTGTGCTTCCTGTAGCTACTAGCTCCTCTACTTCTATCTGTAACAAGCAATTCAATCTTTATTACGACTTTATGTTATCAACTTACTGCCTCAATTCAGTCCTGTAGCCAATAGGAAAAATAACTTATAATCATACAATATAATGCAATTTTGAAAGACGAGGAGACGAGGAGTCATCGCCCCCTCGATCCCTCTTAAGTTCCGTCACTAAAAATAACTACCTCATGAGGTTCGATATACCATCCGTTAATTTTGGCTAGATTAATTAGATCTCCAAGATGATCATAATTGTTTTCGATTTGTTGAGGTGGTAGGGAAGGATCGATTAAAGGGACAGGCGGTGTAGGGAGAACAATATTGTTAAGTGGTGATTCCTCCTCTACTGTCTGAAGTTGTGTAGTAGCCATTTTATCATTGATGGCCATAAGGTCCAAGAAATGGTTCTCTTGTGCCATCTGCAGACAGTGTCTTAGATAAACCTGTGTCCTTTCGAGTCGTGTCTTGTACATGGCCTTCAATTCTTTCTGCTTTTGGATTTCTCTATTCAGTTCTGCCACCTTTCATTCATCATCAAAGTAAATAATATTCAGTGAATTAGTGCGACTATTATAGCCATCTTGCTGAAAAAAAATTGCAGTTAAATTGAAGTGGACAGAGTATTTATCAATATGGCGAACCTGTTTATCGACCTCTGATGCAGATTGTTTAGGTTGGGTAGTGGCGGACCTCATAACAATGCAGTCGTTAAAACTTCTACACCAACCGAAAGACGGGTGTGTAGATTGTCTAGGAGGGGTCGACGCCACCTTTGATACGGTGGTTTGGTTCGGGTGGTTGATCGAACTAGCACTCATAATGTAGTTTTTATTAGTATCTGGCGATGTTATAACCAAGATGGCCGTTGGGGTAAATACACATAGATTGGGCGGAGTTTGTAATGAGCAAGCCTGCTTGATATTATTTAAAAACAAGGTTAACCTATTTAACAACTGATGATTACTATGATTGAAGTCAAGTGTCTAGTAAAACGTTCAATTAAATGTCTCATAGATTGGGCGGAGTTTGTAATTTTTATTTTTATCAAGAACATAAAGGATTTTGAAATAAGGAAGCACTATTAAATACAAGTGTAATGAAGAAACACATATTGTACTTCTTAATGTGAAGTATACTCTAACATATTGAGATGTATATGAACCCGAAAGCTCGATTTGGTTCGGGGTATTCGGATCGAAAAAGCTCGGTTTATGGTCGGCTCGGGATATCAAATGTAGAGCCGACTCGAGAAAGCTCGACTCAACTCATCATGTTAAAGTATATTATCCTTGGAGATAGCCTAATGACAGCTGTTAGAATTATGAGGTGTTTAACACGTCATAATAAGTGTCCGTTGAACAATTTGATTGTTCGTAGTGATTACTTATTTAAAATTAAGTTCATACGTATATTATGTTTGATAATAATATACATGCTGGGAATGAATTCGAAATGCATTAGGGGTCATGATGGTTTTACTATGGCCCGCTCATGATTTATATGTTTGTAAAATACTTGGTTGATATTTTATTAACATATGACTAATGTCATTTCGATCCTAGAAGGTCACACACATACAATGCACTTGATTTTCAATATGATTGAAACTTCCGGATTAAAAGTGTAAATGTCAAAGAATAAAGGAGAATTCAATTGGCTTGTTTGACTTTAAATCCAAACACACTTAATATTGTATTAAGTGGTGCTTAATTGTGGAGACGTTACGTCTTTGAGTTTAATGTGATTAAATCACAAATTCATCATACACTTATTATTGTATTAAGTGGTAAATAATTGAAAGGGAGATTATGTTTTGTGTTACCACTATATAAACACCATTTGATGGTAAACATAAACATGAATCTTCTCATTATGATCTTTTCACTTCTAAAACAATTGAAAAGAAAAATACTCCCTCTTCCTTCTCTATTCGACCAAAACAAGAATAACATCAAGAGAAGAAAATCGTTTCTTTCTTGATTCATTCTTTGTCAAATACACTCAAGCTCTAGTTGCTTCAAGGAAGGAATCAAGTTAGCGTTGGTGTGGATTAACAAGAATAACATCAAGAGAAGAAAATCGTTTCTTTCTTGATTCATTCTTTGTCAAATACACTCAAGATCATTGCTCTTCCGCTGCACACTCGATCACGCTTCAAAGGTATACACACCAACTCATAGTTAAATGTGTTTTAGAACATTGTATTCGATTCTTATCTGATTTTGCATAATTTTGATATGCAAAACTTGTATAAAAACCCAACACCAGCAACAAGTCCTGAAGTCCATCCCCATCTCTACCGTTCCTCTCCTGGATGATGCAACCAATTATCTCAGCTTTTTCCCAGCCGTCAAGGCAACCCAAGTCAACTAGTGGTAAGCCTTAATCTTAGTTTTAATTATGTTTTTTTGTTGTTGTTGTAAATCTGACCTATTTAGTGTCCATTTCTTTTGTTTCATCACCTTCAAAACAGAGCCTTTGAGCCGAACCCCGAGCCGAATCGTAACTGAAAAATACGCTCGAAGTCGACCCGAACCGAAATTCCAATTACCGGTGAGTCGAGCTCGAACCCACCGATATTCGGTAGAATTCGACTCGTTCACTACGCTAGAACTAACATGTGATATGTGATGCTTAAAAGGATAAAAGGAGTGACCAACTTCCATCAATCTTGAAAAAATCTCTTTGTATCATGTAATTATAATTTTTACTTTTATGAAAAATGTGTTAACTCTTGCTCAATTAATACGACAAATTTTTAACCAAAATTTTGCTTTCATATTACTCTTGCTCAATTTTGAGTTAATCGAATAGTTTAGTGAAAAAAGTTCTTGTTAGTGGTCAGAAGATCCTGGTTCAAATCTCACCTCATCGCTAATTTACAACTAAAAAAAAAAAAGCTCTTGCCCAATTTAAGACCCCGTCAATATATGTAAGCAATTATGACTTATAAAAGAATTTCTTAAATTTTTTGTTACCACGTTACTTTATTTAGTATACACATCATTAAATATCTTCATCAATTATACTCGTATTTCTCAATTGCATTTGTATGCTAATCTAATATAGTTCGCATATGTTTAACTTAGAGGCTAGGGGTAGTTCAGATAATTTATACTACAAGAGTATATTCTCGAAAGTCGAAAGTAACCTAAAATACAATCATTCAAATTAATACTTACCCTAAGCCCAATAAATTTTCATTATTGTATAGCAAAGAATCCTCAGAGAGTACGTCACTCTCTTGATAATACTTACCCTAAGCCCAATAAATATTTTCACTACAACTATGAGTTAATATTATCTCAATTCACGTCAATATTTACCCCAAAAAAAAAAATCAGAATTAACACCAAAACCTACAAACGCCGCACTCCTTATAAGCAGGTTACAATTTTTGTTGATTTCTCACTGAATTAGGTTTTCATATAATTGGATGTTTGTTGATTGTATTTTTTTAATTGATAGTGATTCTTTACTTGATGATTTTTTACTAAAATTTTCAAATTTTTTATAATGAGTAATTAATTTTTTTTTAAGTTGAATATTATTTTGTTGAATACAAATTTGTTTGCTGAATTTTTCAATTGTTGTTTGCGGCGCGTTTGTAGATTAATATGAGTGCTATCGGCTACCACTATATCTCAATAGTGTTTGTTGATTAAATAGTACTTAGTTGTGTAAAAATTCAGTTTTAGTATTTTAATGTTGTTTTTCTTGTCTGTAAATTATAATTATTGTTATGGTTTATTAAATTGTTTGCAATTATGTACATAAACTCATAAATATTGATATTCTTCTTCGTTATGTCTGCATGTATTCAAAAAATTCTTATGCATCTTAATTTTTTTTATGAGAAAACTAACTAATATATACACAAAAATATTATTTTTTTGCAACTATGTACAAAAACTAATATATAAATATTACAAGTTATGCACAACTATTGTTTTATACCTATAATGCATTCAGACATGGTATATTGAATATCATGTGTTAATATCCTGTCGAAGGACATTTTGGCATAATTTATTAATGTTTTACCTTTCTGTAACATGTTCAAAATTACCATGACTTCTACCTTACTCATTCATCCTAAATTATAGAACACCGAACCAAACATCTTAATCGCCTTTTAGGACCTCGTCGCTTTCGTCGACGTCGAAGGAACAATCTACTCCGCCAGTGCACCTTGAGAAGCCGTTAGACTACAACCAATCTCAATCGCCATTCTCATACATATAACCTCATCTCATTGATCTCCACAAAGTCACCACCAACACACAACTCTGAAGGTTCTATTTTTCCTCTATTTATTAGATTCATTTTTTAATTTTAATATATGTGCTTATTGGTTTTTATCTAGTTAATTCCTCAATTTTCAATAATTATCAAAACTTCAAATCGATTAAATTTGAAGATAACTTGACATTATTGGTAATTGGATGAAGACTCAGTTAACACTTTTTTTCTAATTGGATGAGAAGCAACATTGCTTGTTATCTTTTGACAATTGAAATTTTATTATGTTACTTCATTAATCATTGTTTTTCAGCTTTTGATATTATTATATATTATTACCTTTCTGCAGAATAATATCAATTATAAATTTAAAATGGATAATAACAACGATTTAGATGATGAATATAGTCAAAACTGGGTTTCCAAATGTGAAGATGATGATATAAGTACCTATTATGATAGTTCCGATGAATTAAGTATGGATGATGTTTATAGTCGAAAATGTAGTTCTGAGCAAGACTATTCAGATAGTGAAGATATGATTAGTATTGCAGACGATATCGTTGATGAGTGTGTACCAGTTGAATCTCATATTGTAGAATGGTGGCGTAATATGGTAGATAAACTGGCGTCTTTTAAGGTGTTTGATGTAAAACGTATTGACTAGAAATGAAAAACCTCCAATTTAAATTGATAGATGTAGAGATTGAAACAAATTGCACCCATTTCAAATTTTTGAAAAGGTAGGGTCTTCCTTTTCTTGATTTTCATCCACCAACAATTGATCCCGCTTCTCATTCAAAATATGTGTCACGATCATCTTGACAATTCTTCTTCTTTCATTGTTCGAGTTAATCTATATTATGAAACATATAAATTTGTAAGTGAAAGTGGCGTAGCTGATGAAGGTGAGCACATTATTTTTTTCTTAACAAATAATGTGTTTCAGCAACTACGCCATTTCCACTTACAAATTAATATGTTCATAATATAGATTAACTCGAAGAATGAAAGAAGAAGAATAGCCAAGGTGAACGTGACACATATTCTGAATGAGAAACAAGATCAACTGTTAGTGGATGAAAATCAAGAAAAGGGAGAATCTACCTTTTCAAAAATTTGAAATCGGTGCAATTTGTTAATGAGAATTCGACAGATGCCTAAAGTGAATTAACTATGATCAAATCTGAATTAGTTTGAATTTCAACCTCAGCCAATCATTTTCATCCAAGGGTCCAATTTTGTAGTCCGGAATAGTTCCGAAAAAAGCCCTCCAATATATAAAAAATTTCCCAACTATCTAGCCTATTAACTGGATAATATATGGGGCCATCGTTGTGTGTGTTCAAGTGTGTACATGAAGAGTATGAAGGTGGTATGCAATATAATATAAGGGTATGTGAATTGTAGTTTTTGTACCATTATTCATATTTGATTGTTCTTTATTAATTTTACTTTATATCGTGTTCATATAGTTTACATGTATTATATACATTCATGAATATGTCATTACTTGTTCCATAACAAATCACCTGCTTCATAATTTTATGGTTTGCAATTTATGGTGTTTTATACCATCGTATAGTGCTGGATGGAGTTTTTGTGTTGTTGTGATTATTTTACTATGATACTATTCGTATTTTTAGTGGGCAATATAAAATATTTTAATGGTTTCCCTTTCCCTTTTTACTCTTCATCTTTGTCGTATTCTTGATGTTGGATGCTTCATGGTATACCTGAAACAATCTTGTCCATATTGTGTTCTCTTGCCTTCTCATATACCTGTAAAGTTAGCGAACTATTTTTCAACACTTTTGTACTTAAAAAGTAGTTTTAAAAAAGCAAACTTTGTAGAATATCATGGTTATTAACATTAATAGCTTCAAAGCATGCTTACTTATTAACACACATAAGCAATATACCATAAAACTCTTTTACTTAAATGAATCATTAAGCACAAATAAACTATATATTCTAGGCTTGCTATACCTTATCTTGAAGCTCATTTGTTTTATCGTTGAGAATTGACGATCATATGTTGATTCCGAATTCTAAGGTTCGGTGTAGTTCCTCCTTAAAATGTAAAATCATTAAAAAAAAATCTAAAACCTAATACAAAAAGTACGATACGGATATTAAAAACTTCAAATTTGATCACGGCGCTTTGTCATTCTTTGAAACGTCTGTATGATAGCTTCATTTGACACACAATTTAATATATCTTTTTCAATTGAACATTCATCAGCACACGTTCGATTGCGAAGATGGCTTTTTACAATATTGGATGAATAAGGTAAAAGTAAAGAAAATATTGCATAAATATAACTAACTATACTACACAAAATTTAATGCTTAACAAGTAAATTTGAACTTTTTTTCTAATTCCATCACTGTTGCCCAAAACTTAAGGAAGAACCACATCGAACCTTAGAATTCAGGATCAACACTGTTCATCAATTTTCGACCACAAAACAAATGAGCTTCAAGATAAGGTATACCGAGTCTAGAAAATACAGTTCACTTGTGCTTAATTATTCATTTAAGTTAAATGTTTTTATGGTATATTACTTATGCCGTGTTAATAAGTAAGCAGGTATTGAAGTTGTTAATGTTAACACAATGATATTGTTACAAAGTTTCTTTTTTAAACTACTTATTGCGTGAAAGAGAGAGTTGTATAAATCTTCGAGATGGAAGTTTCAAGAGTTGGTGAATCGAAGCTCACCGTACTAGGGGAGAGATCATTTGATAAAAATTCAAATGCAGAACATAATATTGTTGAATGGTAAGCCAAAATTTAAGACAAACAAATACTTGATTGTCAGTTATTGTAGTTTTTCTTCCATTTCCATTTTATATGCTAAAACTTGTTGCTTCTTATACAAGCCATTATCTGAACTTTCCAGTGATCCCTCAATTGAAACATTAGTTAGTTTATTGCCAACACAAGAAGGCACAGTTCCAGTAGTTTATCTTTCGAGGTTGCTGAAATTTCGCAGCTTTCTTTTTCTCTAAAAATGATAGGTACTCGAAAGGTGCAAAACATATGGATTTAATGTACCTATCCGTCAAAGAAGAAGTGCAAAAACAAAAAATGTCTATTAAGCATATTTGTACAAACTTGATGGTAGCGGATCCATTAATAAATGATTACCACCCAAGACTTACATTGGCTATGTAGAAAGGATGAGTATTATAGAAAAGCTTTGTTAACCGGAAATGAATATTATACATATGTATGAACATTTTTGCTCATATAAAAGTTGACCCTTGTGAATTCAATAAAGATTATGTTGTTGCTTCATAAAATATTGTCCATATTATGGTTATGTACATGGATTGTTATGATGAGACAACAAAGTAATTTCCATGAAAGTTTTGACTTAAATTCTTCACAATAAAAGTATTGTGAATTAGATTGACTTGTGATACATGGAAGAAATCATGTCGCCTGTAAGACTTGCGACCGCCATAATCCAGTTGGTTTATTTCATATTATAGAATGAAAATGTTGATTAATTGAAAGATGTACACTTATGGTTATTATTGAATCATCAAATAATACATGGACCAAGTGGGAGATTGTTAGATGATTTCTAATAAATAATATTTTATGGTCCATGTAACATTAAAGTCTAATTCTAATATTAAGGTTTAATGCGATGGTTATTATACATTAGGGATTAGAACTAGTGGGCATAACTTCCAACCCTCTCATCTCACTCATTAAGGATGCATTTAGGGCCAGGGGCGGATCCAGGAATAAAATTTAGGATGGTCCGTTAATAACTAGAAATATATTTTTCAAATCATTGCAAATTATACGAATATTACAAACCAAAATTCAAGAATATTTTACACGAAATCAAAAGTATATATATCTAATGCGAATTCAAAACATCGTCACATTGTTTTACACACTTTTTGTGATTACTATTGGGTTTACTATTGGCTCATAAAACATCAACATCCTTCACAAATCAAGTGAATTTTATTAATCAAGTGACTTAATCAAAACCAATTTAAACATTAATTCACTTTAACTATACATAATAAATTCAATTTTCTATTAAATTATTCACTTTGGTCATATATTATCAATTCAATTTTATTTAACTAAGAGGAAAGGCAAAAGTAGACTAAATGTTAAATAGCTAAATGCCAAATTAGATAGATTAAAAAATTAGAGTCAATCCCCAATTGCTAATAAAATAATAGGATAAAGCATAGCAATTAGTAACACTTTATTAATAAGAATCTATACCTTGATAGTTGTGAGAATGGGGCAAAGTCTTCCTTTTTTGAGAAATAATGTTCAATGGAGTGAATAAGGAAAGAAATTGGATGAATTTGGTTGGAAGAAGAAAATATGTTTTAGCCCTAATTGATTGGAAGAAAATATGAATTTGGTTGGATGAGAATAAGGAAAAACGTCTCTCTTTTTTTTTTACTGTAGAGACAGTAGCTATATCAATGGGTTGAGAATGGGGTTTAATGGAAAGAAAGGAAAAAAAAGGTGCCCCAGGGGGTGGATTCGAACCCCTGGTGTCCAGTATAAATGCTTAAGACTTTTACCATCTAGGCAAACATTTTTTAGTATTTGGGATGGTCCATGGCATACATGGACCACCCCCTAAATCCGCCCCTGTTTAGGGTGATCATTAGTAGTATATAAGGAGACTTATGCATCATTGTTAGACACAATCTGAAAACACAAATAAAAGATAGAACAGAGAAGAGAAAATTAAGGGGCTTAGCTAAGTGATCTTCATCAAACTCTCATCATGGATCAAGGTATATCCTTGTATCATTATCTATCATAGTGTATATAATTTAGAGTGTAAAGATCCTAATATAATAGTATTATGCTTACATAGTTCATTTAGGTCATAGTACGGTCATACACATCATTTTTATATTGTAATTGACACGTTTTGACAAAGGATAAAACCTTACCCTTGTCACATTTAATTAACCTAATGGTTGATAGGCCAATTACACAAACTTGAGATTCATGGTTTGATTCTTCATCAACAAAAGACTAATTTTCTTTGAAAAAAAATCAACTAATTTTAATTAATTTTAGTTAATAAGATGAATGGAAAAGAATCAACTAATTTTAATTAATGATTTTAGTTATAAAGATGAATTATTATTTTTGAACTTTGTTAAAATTAATTAATTTGAAAAGATATAAATTCTCAATAAGTTAAATTCAAAATATTAATGTTTACTTTAAAAGTATAGGATAACTTCAACCAGCTTCACGAGTGATCCAATAAATATTTGAAAATAAATAAAGGTACAAATGTACAATACTTACATACCAAATTTCTCATTTACTTTTACTTGGACTTTAGTTGAGCCGCATTTCTCATGAAATTTATTTTTTACGTAGTTAAACAATTACATTATATTAATATATGTGGTGATGCATATGTACAATTTATAAAAATAGTAATTGAATACAATAATTTTGTGCAAACAAGTTTGACGACCAAACGAATTATCATTAACTGTGATAATTTTTGTGCCATCTTATTAGTAATTGTTTATTTTCAAATTATTGTTGTAAAACCGTTACAAACGTTACATAATGATTGGAATTGATGATGAATAGTTAATATTATATTTATTGATTTGAATGTTGGTTATTTTCTACCTATAAATAGATGCATTTCTCCACTATAAAGATATCACTAAAAACTTTATTTTTTCAAATTTCAGTATTGACCAATGACCATTACTTGTGTTGCTATTGACCACTAGTTACTCAACTTGCGTGAAAGAGATCGAGAGTTGTATAATCTTTGAGATGGAAGTTTCAAGAGTTAGTGAATCGAAGCTAACCGTACTAGGGGAGAGATCATTCGATCAAAATTCAAACGCAGAATATAATGTTGTTGAATGGTAAGCCATAATTTAATACAAACAAACATTTGATTGTGAGTTATTGAAGCTTTTCTTCCATTTTCATTTTTATATGCTCAAACTTGTTGCTTCTTATACATGCCATTATCCGAAGTTTCGAGTGATCATTCAATTGAAACATTAGTTAGTTTATTCCCAACACAAGAAGGTGCAGTTTCAATAGCTTACCTTTTGAGGTTGCTCAAATTTGCCATAGCAGCTTGCGCATCTACATCTTGTAGATCAGACTTGGAGAGAAGGATTGGGTTGCAGCTTGATCAAGCACTTGTTGAACATATTTGGATTCCAGCGAATTCAATTGGAAATCATCACAATTCTGTTGTATTACACTGAATCAATTCCCAGAATATTTGATATTTTCTTGAATCCTTATGAGGATGATGACAACCCTGAATCTCCCAAACAAACCTCTTTGCTCAAGGTTTCGAAGCTTTTGGACGACTATATTACTGAAGTTGATATGGATTCTAACTTGAAACCCTCCAAATTCATAGTATTAGTTGAGTTGCTTCCAAATTATGCGTCTTCTTGTGTAGATGCGCAAGCTGCTATGGCAAATTTCAGCAACCTCGAAAGGTAAGCTACTGGAACTGCGCCTTCTTGTGTTGACAATAAACTAACTGATGTTTCAATTGGAAGATCACTCGAAACTTCTGATAATGGCCTGTATAAGAAGCAACAAGTTTGAACATATAAAAATGAAAATGGAAGAAAAAGCTACAATAACTGACAATCAAGTGTTTGTATTAAATTTCATGAGAAATGCGGCTCAACTAACGAATAACAATGGTATACAAAGTAACATCCATATATGTCTTACCACTAAAATGGTTGCAAGCAGTCGTTATTGATAATTCGCTTCCTGTCTTATGGTCAACATCAACAACCATATAAAAAATGTGAAAACAAAAATAAATGTAAATATAACTAAACAAAACAAAAAAAATTCAAGTTTTAAATGAACCATTTAACAACTGTATAAAAATGTGAAAACAAATTTAAATGTAGATATAGTAAACAAATTTCAGTGCTAAACGAACCATTAAGGACGTTGGAGCATGTTCTCCATCGACTCTAAGCACTTGAAAAGGAGAATTGGACAAATTTGTTACATGGGACAACAAGAAAAACCATTGCTTATTCGAAGAAATATATATTGACCATATAAAAAATAAAACCTTACGTGATTGTTCATTGAGTTTTTAATTTTTGTACCACTATTTCTTCCATTGAAATATTTTTCAGTCACAAAATGTATAAATTCTTAATTAGATGGACTCTTCCAAAAATAAATTGATGTCCAATCAAAATAAAATTAGTCTTTGCTTATAGAATTTTAAAAATAAAAAATATTAATGTAAACTGATTTAGTTCTCAAAATTTATATGTAAAAAATATTAATTAAATAAGAGAATAATACTTTGAAATATGAACCGGCCAATGAGAGCAAGCCACGTGACCCATACAATTGGGTTGGTCTGCTCGCGCATTGCCCACCCACCCAACTGCCCTTGTGCTGAAAAGGAATCGGATAACCCGTTATCCGCTCGAGCACCCGGCTCGAGTATTCGACTCGATAGACCGCTCGATAATTAAAGAGTAGGTAGGGGTACAAGGCTGTGCTCGTTTGCAATATCAGACTCGCTCGATAAATACATGTCCGTTAATAAACAAATAACTAAATTAATATTTTCAATATATATGTTAAAAATAATTATCTATAATTAAGGAGTGTGCATTTTATTATGAATACTTGAAATAATTAAGGTTTATTTAATTTAGTAATATTTTAAGTATACCAACACATTTTTTATTTGTGTTAAAAAATAAGTTCTTTCCATTTTTTACTTTAACGAGTCGGGTATTTATCGAGTCGGGTCGGATAATTACCTTAACGAGCGGGTAATTATATAGTTAGGTATCTTATTATCGAGTCGGGCAGGTACTAAAGTCGAGCTCGATACCTTATCGAGCGGGTCGGGTACTACCGGTTAGCTTCAATAATTTGAATTATTCAATAATTTTCTGAAAATTAGAGACAAAGATGCCCCTCTCAAATACCACCGATTAAAACACAATACCTGTATATAACACCAAATACTCCCTATTGAACCTAGTCTAATCATCCAAGCCTTTTAGCTTAGTGATACTGGCCCGAGCCTATTTTCAAGAGGTCTCGGGTTCGATTCTCGCAGAAAGAATATTTTAAATATACTCCCATGCTTTCGTGACGTTACGAGAATTGGAGTCACATCCAGAAAGTGAAGTTCATTCTCTCATCATAATTCATTGTTTCATTACATGAGATGGTACTAACGTCCATTTGACCTTTTCAAAAAAGGGGCTTGTATGGAAGGACTACCCATGTATGACTACCCTTTAAAATACACTTGAAAACCCACACTCATCAATTGTGAATTAATTTCAAAAGAAGCATGACATTAGTTAAATAGAGCATATAAAACTAAGGGTCATGCCATTTATTCCTTTGGAAGTTTTAGTTAGCAAACAGGTAAATCATCAACAAACTTCGATTCACTAGATACCATTTCTTTAAAGATGCAACAGGTAACACAAGCTTAATATAACCATTTCTTGAGTTGCTTTGTAGCTATAAAAATGAAGTCTTCATGCAAACTTCATCTTACAAACAAATCAAATGAGTAGTACTTCTCATTTAGGGGTTCTCAATCTCCTATTCACTTGGTGTTTCCTTTCATCATGTGTATTGTCTCAACAACATCATGGACACTCAGGGATCATCCTCAATTCACCACCACTTCCTACCTCCCCTCACACTCGCGCACCGGCGCAACAACCACTTGGCCATGAACACACCTCATCTCGCCCATCACAAACGACGCCACAACAACGTCTTTTAGTTACTCAATGCTCACCGCCACCACCTAAATGCTCACCGCCACCACTTCCTAAACCTATTGACTGCTCGCCACCACCTCAAAAGGTGTCACCACCACCAAAAAGATCACCGCCTCCGGGAAGCTTGTCGCCACCGCCTATGAATGTGTCACCGCCACCTCCAAAAAAGGGGGCTCCACCACCTCCAAAAAGATCACCACCACCACCACCAAAAAAGGGGGCTCCACCACCTCCAAAAAGATCACCACCACCACCAAAAGGGTCGTCCCCACCTCCTAAAACTCCTAAATGCTCACCACCACCTCAAAAAGGGTCACCACCCCCACCGAGAAGGTCGTCTCCACCTCCACCACCGAGAAGGTCGTCGCCTCCACCACCGACTCTACCTCGCTCACCACCACCACCACCACCGAGAAGGGTATCGCCACCTCCAAGAAGCTCACCACCACCAAGACGGATGTCGCCGCCACCACCACCGAAGCTACCTCGCTCACCACCACCACCAAGAAGGGTGTCACCACCGCCTCCAGGGTCATTGCCACCTCCTACTAAATGCTCACCACCGCCTCAAAAACCATCATCACCACCACCAAGAATGTCACCACCACCACCACCAAGGGCCTCATCACCTCCTCCAAATACTAAGTGCCCACCACCCCAAATGTCTTCACCACCGCCAAAAAAGAAATCACCACCTCCGGTCCCTAGCTCCCCGCCGGGAACTCCTTGTCCACCACCTCCTTCATATTCATAAAGTCCATGCAACAACCATATAATATAGTCATCAATAATCCTATAACCATTGTTAGTCAAAATAATGGCTGGTTGAGGCCACTAATCTGAAACTATATACATTTTGCCACCTTTGATAACAAAAAAACACTGAAAAATGCAGAATATATACAAACCACATAGAAAAAATCAAATTGATATCTGTTACGGAGTATAATAACACATTGCATGTGACTTTTTCAATAAATTTTCAGCCCTTCTATTTTCGAAGTTCTTGCATGTTTTCTTAAGGTTGATATACTATTTAATTACATATGCATGTATTTATGGAACAAGAAATACCTCAAAATTCCGAACACAACTATACTCCTTTTAACAAACTTTCTTTCAACACATTTAATATACAGACGAACTAATATTCACCGATGCTTATCTACAAATAACTAAAGTATCCATAATTCCATAAACTATATACGAATTGTGGATATGTACGTGGTAAGGATTAATTTGTTTTGTTGATATATATAATAATTGCAAGAGGTGACGAGCTATTGTTCAAAGTATGAGCGGGTACCGGATTATCCGATCGGGTTTGAGCATTAATTATTGAGATGGTATTTACCGGTACTATCGAGGCCGTGGCAAATAAACATGTTACCCCAACCCGGTCCGAGTGCCAACCCTTGAAAACTTGGCTTGCCCTTACTGAATTTTCGTGTCGGGACCCGACATATTTTTCAATATATTTAAACCTGTATTTTTACCCGAGCTTGATATCTTTTTTCAATTTATACGAGTATTTTTACTCAATCGATATATCATATTATATTGGATTCTTTGAGCTAAGTAAATTATTTTTTATCGAGTAAATGTCCAGCGGTCCTGGATTTACTCGATAATAAGCTATATATCGAGTAAAACAAATTATTCAAGTACCGTTCGACAAAAATACAAACAAGAACTCGATCCGAGTGTTCGAGTCAGGCGACATGAGTGATTAAACAATGAACACAACTAAACATGAGTGATGTTGCCCCGCTCAATTGAATAGGAGTAGTATACAAACAACATTTTAACACATTAATCCTTAATTCCTTATTGGTTAATGTTACCTACATCGAAAAGGAAACAAGAAAGCTCCCCTCCTCAGATGAAGTCCTTTTTTATCGGCAAAAGAAAATGTGGAGTCGTTAAACCAAATTCTTGAATTTCAATTTCGCAAAAAGAATGGATAGTCTTCCTCCCACTGTTACTCAACGCTCAACAAACGCTGAGGACGTTTTCCAAAACCTCAAAGCTCGAAGGACTGCTTTACTTAAGGCTTTGACTACAGGTTAACTACTCAATATCATCAAAACCATCTTTTTCTTTTTTTACTTTTCGTCGATTAATGCGTGCATTGTTTTTATTTTCTTGCAGATATTAAAACTTTTTTTCACAGATGTGATCCTGGTAATTTTGTTTGGTTTTTCTTATGAAAATTCGACGACTAATGTGTTTATGTAATTGAATTTATTCCAACAATGTGTTGTTATCTGTTCATCATAAAAAAAACAGAATCTTGTTTTTGTTCTGCACTTTCTTGTGTTAAGTTCATTGATGGGCATTAAAGAGAGTTATGGGGTTCTTATACTATGCGATTGTTCTTGATTCTTGAAAGCGATTTTGTAGAAATAATGCCAAACATGGATGTTTGAGATGTCGAATCTTTGATGAAACGAAGGGGTTTTGGATATTTCAAAATGAACATTATATATGAGAGTTTGTTACGTACGAGCTATCTGAGTAGCGCCATCAATAAAAAATGGAAATGAATTAAAAGTTTTGATCGTGTGATAGATTGAGCTATCGTTGAGTGTGAGCCTCCATGGTTTTATATTATAACGACAGTTGTAGTTTTCAAGTAGAATCATAATTGTGAATAACGTTTAGCCGAATTGGTTGTGATTCCAATTTGTAGATGTTGTTCCCTTGAATTGTATTTCTCTTCCCTTTGTGATACATTGAGATGAGTCATTTCGGTTGATCATAATTGGAAATTCCAAGGCAAACCCGGACATTTCTTTTACTGCATATTCTGGGGCATTTATGGGTTGAAGTTGGATGAATGCTGTCATAAACATGATAGTGACCATTTGCAAGGGCATAAGGAGTTTTATAATCATTTCGATAACGGATGATTGAACTTTTAGCATTGTTCACTGAAAAACTCCTTGCTTTTAGCCGGAGCAGCACCAATGGATGGTTTTTCATTGTTGAAGATGGCAATGTCTTGGATCGACTTGTTGAGATATTAGAAACCTTGAGTAAATCTGTCAATGAACAAATTCTTGAAACTCTATGGGCATTTGATTGCAGCAAGGGCTAACCTGTGCCTCTATGGACATCCCGATGGGAACTGGGAAGTGATGCCACCTCCAGAAATGGTTCCTTCAGAGTTTCCAGAGCCTGTTTTGGGCATAAACTTTGCCCGTGATCAAATGAAACTGGATGAGTGGGTAGCTTTGATTGCCGATTACAGTGATGCTTGGTTACTTTCTGTTGCATTCTATATCAGTGCTAGATATGATTTTCACAGAACTGAGAGGTACATTTATTCTTGAAAAATACTTCAGAATGCCCATATAATGGCTTCCTTTGGTTTTTAGTTGAAAATTTCTTGACAGATTCACACTGGACTACCATATTGTCCATTATGTTACCTCTTTAAGACTCTAGGTAGAACTATATTGCAGGATACGCCTTTTCGATATGATAAATGAACTCCCAACGATCTATGAGGTTATACTTGGTACAACCAAGAAGGAACCTAAAGAATCATCGAACTCTAGCAGCCCCAAAATAATGTCAAACGCTAAGGTACCAAGGCCTTATAACTGTATATATTTGTAAATCATCTGTGTGGTTTCTTGCTTTTACAGATGCAGAAATTTATTATAATTGTATATATTTGTATATCAGTATTGCATCCGATAAATCCAGCATGAAGGCATTGCATTAGTGAGCGTATGTTGTACTGACTACTGATCCAGCATGCACTGAATTACAGGGGAAACAGGCGGAAGAAGATGTCGGTGAGACACAATGTGGAGGGTGTGAGGAGTTCACACTAAGTCATTTTTGGATCTGTTGCGACCTTTGCGACTCGTGGTACCATGGCAAGTGTGTTAAGGTAACCCCTGGAATGGCGAAGTATATCGAGCAGTACATATGCCCACCATGCAACAAGACGAAACCACCTTCTTCATTCTACTATCTTTTAGGTTGTACAAAGATAGAACCTAATGTTTAATTCTCATTTTTTTCCAATTCAATTTGTACAAAGGCAGATTCATCATTAACAATATTTATTTTGGTGTGTATCCAATCTAAGTCTAAAGCAGCTGAAGGTTATTAATATGGCAGAGAGTATAACTTGTACGAGTATTTTTAATCATTAATGAACTATTAATAAATAAGAAATTTAATGAAACCTAAATTCTCACAATATTCACCGAAGCTATTGGAGAAACTAAAATATTCATAATTTTCGATAAAAATAATACTATATTCATGTAAAAAAGAGTGTAAAGAATTATATTTAAAGTTACAAGTGTGGTTTTTCGTTTTACTTTAATATTTCACAAATATGCAAATTATATTAAAACATAGGGACTTTAATGTGAATATACATCCTTAGTTGAAATCAATAGTTTAGCAATAATTTTAATTTAATTTTTTGAACTCGATGTCTTATAATTTATATATGTTACTAAATGTTTTGTGTTTTAATTAAATATTATATTTATATTTAATGTATACCAATATTATATTGTGATGTAACATAGATAACAATTAGTGTTAATTTTTAAATAAACTATAATTTTAGCGAACTGAAACCACGCTCGTTTACATGACTCGTGAGAAATTAAACACTTTACACCCCACCCCCCCCCCCCCCCCCCCCGTTCTAATTTTTTCCCTCAATTTTTTAAAGATTTATTTGATAAGGCTCCATGTTATTGTTGTTGTTATTAAATGTATAAAATTTATATCCAAATAAATAAGTTTATTAATTTATTAGCGTCCCCAGTTTGGTACTAATAATATAAATAAAGTTTATATCTTCATTTTTATTCATTAAAAAGTAGAAAAAGTATAATTTTTGTAGTTATAAAATGATAATAAAATATTATTGAGTTAAGAATAAGAAGTTATTTAGTCAAGACTCATTTGTTTGAAATTGTATTTTACCATTACAACGTCCCTTTCAAAAATGATCAAATTTGACTCAAAGCTCTTCCTCACTACCTTGCCTCATCTTTCTGTTCATCTCTGCATATAAACTCCTTTTTTCTCCTCAAAGAAAGTTTGAACCTCACTCTAAAGAATGGATGCTCTTCCTCCCACAGACCCTCAGTTCTCGAAAACCGTTAATGACGTATTCGAGAACATCCAAGCTCGAAGGAGTGCTATAGTTAAGGCTTTGACTACAGGTTAACTACTCGTCTACTTTTCTTTATCAAGAAAATTAAATTAATTCTCAATATTCAGGCTATATGATCAAAGCCATCTTCTTCTTTTTTAGTTTTCTTCTTCAAGAACTTAGAGTTCTTGGTATATTTCAAGAACTGCATGGTTTCGTTGATTAATGCTTGCATTGTTTTTCTTGCAGATATTAGAAGTTTTTCTAGCAGATGTGATCCTGGTAACTTCTTTTTATAATGAAGATGGCATTAATGTGTTTTAGTATTTGAATTTATTCGAACAATGTGTTTTTCTTGGACTGATAAATCTGTGTTTGGAAAAACAATCTTGTTTTTGCTCTGCATTTCTATGTGTTAAGTTCATTGATGGGCATTTTGCCATTGCATGTGTTGAAATTGCAGTTTCTTTTCACAGTTTTGCATACCAGTGTAAATAATATTCCATGAATATGTAAGCCTTTCGGGTTGCTTCTTGTTTGTGAGGGACACTGCTTCAAAATTGTTGAAACTTTATGGGAATTTGATTGCAGTAAAGGACCACCTGTGCCTCTATGGACATCACGATGGGAACTGGGAAGTAACGAAACCTCCACTAATGGTCCCTTCTGAGTTTCCAGAGCCTACTTTGGGCATCAACTTTGCCCGGGATTATATGAAACAGGATGAGTGGGTAGCTATGGTTGCCGATTACAGTGATGCTTGGTTGTATTCTGTTGCATACTACATTGGTTATAGATATAGTTTTAACAGAGCTGAGAGGTATATATTTCTTGTAAAATACTTCAGAATGCTCATATTATGCTAACTTTGTTTTGTAATTGGAAATGTCTTAGTGTTTCACACTAGACTACCATATTACCTCCTTATGACAGTACGTAAACTATAATGCAGACAAAACCTTTTCGATATGATAAATGAACTCCCAACGATCTCTGAGGTTATACGTGATACAACCGGGAAGCAACCTGAAGGGTCATCAAACTCTAGCAACCCGAAAACAGTGTCAGACCCTGAGGTACTAAGGCCTAGATTTTACTGAACCTTTCTTTATTATTGTAGGATATATGAACTTTTAGCAATAAACTCGTATCAAGGATAGTCTTATTGCTTTAGCAGTTGCAACTATTTTTAATCAAGTTTGCAGAAACTTCATTTATTAGTAACATACATATAAAATTTAGATGGTTTGATTACGATTTACTGGTAGGTCGTTTCTTTTAAATTAGGACAGTTACCAGACTATATATTGTAATAGTTTTAATTTGTAGTTTACGAAGGAATTGTTTGCTCTCTTGTGGCTTTACGTTTACTCTGTTAAAAACATGAAGGCAATGTAGAATTACCCCCTGCATTGCACTGATCACTTGATGCTGTACTGATCCAGCATGCACTGAATTACAGGCGAAACAATCGAAAGAAGGGATCTGTGGTACAGCATGTGGAGGATGTGAGATCCCCACACGGTGTCCGTTTTGGATCTGTTGCGACATTTGTGCTACGTGGTACCATGGCAGGTGTGTTAACATAAGCCCTGCAATGGCTAAGTATATCAAGCAGTATATATGTGAACCATGCAACAAGAAGAGAGAGAGAACTCATGATAATACTCTACACATACAATAGGTCCGCCCATGAGAAGACACCTTCTTGAGTCTGATCTCCTATGAGATATGCTCTTGACCTGGTTTGCAACTGCATTTCTAGATTGAAAAACTACTCATTTGGTTCCACATGTGGTAGCCAAGTCCTGCATCGTCTGTGACAAGCCGTTCTATGTTTACGTTGTACATGAATCTAATGTTTGAGTCGTCGTTTGGATTTGGTTGTGTTCTGATTCTCATTTTCGGTAAATAGTATGTACTTGAATTCGGATGTATCACCCCGGTGTTTGTTGGGTGGGTAATCGAAAACAAACAACGAAATTGAAGATGTATATTTTTACCATGATTGTATTCACTAAGAATGAGAATACTAATGCAGCTCAATAAGGCAGAGACATAGGACAGACCCAATCGAGGCTCAATTAGAAATGCATTATTCCAACTCATTGCTCTTTGTCATCTTAACTGCGCCCATATACAGGGCCCCTACGGGGGTAGTCCCCGTTAAGGAAGTCTCACCACGACCATCACCACGACCAAGAAGTCATCACCACAACAACCACCGAGGTCATCGCCACCTCCAACTAAATGGTCACCACGGCCCAGAGGATCACCACCACCTACAAGGTCTTTATTCCCTCCTCCAACTACTAAGTACCGAACACGGACAATAGTTGCCCGAATCCAACTCCTTGTAGTCTACCACCGCCTAAATTATTCATACCATAAAGAATGGAACGACCTTCTCTATCGTGTGCACATTCATCAGACGCCTTCGCCAAGGTTGCTTGTACGTCTTACTTCTATAGTTGTGCATTTGTGGACAAATGAGATAAATGACCCGATTCGTGAAGCCTCGTGTTGTAATTTCCTAAGACTTTAGCTAAATACTCATTTATAAGTTGGATTAAAATTCTCAATAAAAATTAGTTTAACACGTGCTACTTATTATATAATAAAGTATTTATCCATAAACCATAAGTAGTATAAACAAATACTTGTATATGGTAGATTAATAATTACTACTCCCTCCATCGGTCCATCCATATATGATTGTCACATTTTGACTTTTTATAGTCAACAAAATAAAAAATTAAAACGTAAATATCTCTTATTCAACATGCGAAAAAATTATAAAAAAGTTGATATTTCAAAAATATATATTGAGGCGAATCTAATAAGATCCCACAAGACTATATTATTTTCTATCGTTTGATGAGAAATTATGATCAAATTTTATAATGTTTGACCAACAAAAGTCAAAATGTGATAATTTTTTAAGGAGAGAGTGAGTAATATTTTTCACTGTTATTAATTCTAAAATGTGTATTTAATGATTATTACCATGTATATGGATAAAGTATTTATCCTTAAACCCACACCAGAGAACATAAACCATTCTCTTCCCCCCCCCCCCCCCCCCACCCCCGCTTTACCTGATGCCACCTGTAGGCGCCGCCGCCCCTCACCCTGTGTCAAATTGGAGTAGCCTTCCTCCTTCCACGCCGTTTAGAAGCGCCGCCGTTGCTTTCAGCCTCCCTTGGACTGCCGAACCCACCTTCCTCTCAAACCTCCATCTTCCTCCTGTTTCTTCTTCTTCTTCTTCGTTTTTTTCACCGACGTTAAGGTAGGTCCCTTACTCCTTTAGGCATTTAGGTATTGCCTGCTATTTTCTGCATATTTATATTCTGGATTCTTATCGTGTATACAACTCCGTACCTTATCTCTACAGCAATCGATGAAATTTATAGCAATAACTTACTTATATGTTGCATCACAGCATTATAGCAATAAGTTAATTATATGTTCATCCACCGTGTCCAATTTTGAATTTTGATGAGTTGACTTCTTTAATTTTGTAGTCGCATACTTTTTAATATATTGTACAATTTTATTGGAAAATTTATAAATGTAGTGTTTTCAACCTGATTAAATATTGACATGACACTTTTGATTTGCATTGAAGTTGAATATGTCAATTAAGACAGCAGAGTTTGTTAACTTTGAGGATTAAGGGAGGGAAGTAGTATAAGTTATCTCCTAATTTCAATTTTTGGAGTTGAGATGTTAGAAAAGTATTGAACGCCCTGATTATTATGACATTTTTGAAATACGATTCGAAGTAGAACAGTTAGTTATCAGAAAGGTACAAATAGTTCACATTTGTGAAGTCACTTATGTAGTATACATTATATTATGTATTCCAGTTGATAGAATATGCTTGAGTTTTGGTATTCAAGTATGGTTTCACATGTGTCTTGTAATGAAAAGAATTGACTGTCATTTATAGTTGTTCGTTTACAGGAATATCATAAAGTTACATAAAATGCTCTTTCATGTAGAAAGTCGCAGAGTTATGCCAATCCAGTGGATGCCAATGTTAAAATATTTAATAGAGGGAACATAGTATGTAGTGGCATGTTATCACCTAGAAAGTTTATGCAGAAGAGGAAGAAACTAGAGTTTTTCAAGGATGCTAATGATGAAGCTGACCAGAAGAACTGGAGGAAAATAATGACTGAGATCGAGGAGGCAGGTTCTGCCGTATCAGTACTCAGAAGTGAGAGGATGAAAAATCAGGCAGCTCTACCGAAAAACCTTGTTCTTGGAACCTTAAAAAGGTTTAAGCAGATGAAGAAGTGGAATATTGTTGGCGAGGTATGCAGAAGCTTATGCTCATGTGTGTGTGGTCAACAATATCTTCCAGATTTGTAGTAGGGGATTTGTCATATATTGTTCTGTAATCACGATTTTGGAATTTCATCTACTGGCTGATGCCATTCTATACTTTGAGCTAACTAACTTCACAATTTTTGCAGATTCTGGAGTGGCTTCGAACTCAGCATTGGTGGGATTTTAATCACATGGATTTTCTAATGCTTATTACTGCTTACGGAAAGCAGGGAGACCCTAACAAAGCTGAGAAGGTTTTAAGCTACATGAACAAGAAAGGGTTTCCACCTAGTGTAATCTCCCATACAGCTCTTATGGAAGCTTATGGAAAAGGTGGCCAATATAATAAGGCTGAAGCAATATTTCGACAAATGCAAACTTCAGGCCCTGAACCTTCAGCTGTGACATATCAGATAATTCTTAAGATTTTCGTTGAGGTTGTTAAAATTTTCTTCTTCTTTTGTTCTGGTTGCAAAAATTCTAGTGTTTGGAAACATGTCTATTCAAATCTATGAGCTCTTCAAAAATAATTGTAAGGTAGATTTTTAATGAACTTACTAATGGGGGATAATAGACGTTAATTCCTTTGTGTACCCTAGACTACGTAGTGTTCTTTTTGATATGTCGTAAAAGGTGGTCAATAATTATTGTTTGTTAACTTGTTAAAGCATCTTCTTAGAAAATGTGCATTGAGAAATAATTAGGGAACTTGAGTCTAGCGGTTATACAACCGACTTTTTTCTACCTAAATAGTGTTTTACTATTTCATAATTTTTAGTTTCGCATCAGCAGCATGAGTTCGCAAATTAAGAAGGCATAACAATTCCACTCATTATATCAATACGTCTCAGTTCATGAGGCAGTTCAGTAGCAAGCTTCATTGAACCTAAACAGGCCATTTAAAAACAAAACATAATCAGCAGTTTGCTCCACTCCATATCACTATTGGAATGAAGAGTCTTGTATTACCATCAAGTTGTTTAAACTTGAGGTATCTATGTGCTGAATGCGGTGATGACAATGAGTGTGGACTTTTTCAGGGCGACAAATATAAAGAGGCCGAAGAGATATTTGAAACCCTTCTGAATGACAAGGTTTCACCGCTTAAACCCGACCAAAAAATGTTTCATATGATGATTTATATGTACAAAAAGGCTAGGAGCTATGATAAAGCCCGCCAATTGTTTGCACTGATGCCTGAGCGTGGAGTTCCACGATCAACTGTTAGTTTCAACAGCTTAATGTCATTTGAAACTAATTACAAGGAAGTAGCAAATATCTATGACCAGGTAAACCGGTCAATGCTGTTCCATCTTTTTTTTTTTATTATAATCCTTATCTTACTAATTTTGTCTTAACTCCAGTATGTTATTTTTATGTTTACATATGAGACTGTATAAAACGTATATGGATTTTCTCAATTTTTTTCTGTACGTAGAACTGTTGTCTTGTTAAAAATGCACTGTTCATTGAGTACTTTCATTTACCCTTTTTTAAATGGCTATCTACAAGCAGCTGTCAATGTTCTGGTATCACTGCATGTCAACAGGAATGTGCACTAATTTTCTTTCCTTGAACCGATTGTAGTCTCATATCCTCTCTACCCAATTAATGTGCATCTTTAAATTTGTAGTGACTTCAACTTTAAATGCCACATTGTGTAGATGCAAAGAGCTGGTCTTCAGCCTGATGTTGTAAGTTATGCTTTGCTTATAAATGCATATGGAAAAGCTAGAAGAGAAGAAGAGGCATTGGCTGTTTTTGAGGAGATGCTTGATGCCGGTGTGAGGTTTGTCATTACATTTTCTTTTTTTGATTTTTACTTTGAACGTTTTTATTTTGCATCTCTACGAAAGAAATAAATGATTTGTCTGTACGTAACCATTTTTGTCAATTCCTGGGCATTACCACACCTTGCACTACTCATTCAAATATAATCTTTTGTTAACATGGTTAGAATAGCTTGTTTGCATTTCTAAAGTTTTCCCTTCAAGGGCTAATTTATGGCTTAGTAATATTAAAATATACTCCACACAAATATTTTAATAAGTTGAATTCTGAAGACAAATATCATCCAGACAGCAGTTTTTCTTCATGTCCCTTGTTCTAGCTTAAAGCTGATGACGGAACATTATTTAGATATTTAGGAGAATCTGAGAGATATGCAATGTATGAACCATCATTACATTACTATTGGGCAATATGCTATGGCCGAACCATGACTCGAACCATGACTAAACCTTTATGTCTTAATATTTAAGTTCTTCCACAATTATGATAGTTCTATTAATACCCAATTGATATTATGTATCATCTATCACGTCATTTATGTCTTTGATATTTCGCACAATATATAGGGGAAATAGCCTGCTGAGCCCAAAAAAAATATTTACTTTCTCCATCACTTACTGTTAGGGACATTTACTTCCACACAAATATTAATGTAATTTTCAAATTACTCTCTTCTAGCTTATTTTCCCCCATTTCAACCACTCAAATCACCAATGGTCTAAACAAGAACCTAATTTTGAGATTTCTATCTTTGGAAGAAGCCCCCAACCAAGGGATGGAGGGAGTAATTGATATTTGATTTTTATAATATTTTACTTTTTCCAATTGCGTATTTCTTATTTGTCTAATTTATGCGTCATAGAATATTGATAAGGGTGCTAGATAATATATGATTTAAGATTCTATGACTCATGAGTAATATTTGTGCTTTTGCTTTTCCTTGTAGACCAACCCAAAAGGCCTACAACATCTTGCTTGATGCATTTGCAATATCAGGAATGGTTGAGCAAGCTAAGGTTGTATTTAAGAGTATGAGAAGGGACAGGTGAAGTTTCTATATTAACCTCATATGCTCATGGATAATCTCTTAGTTCTGCATATACAGTACCACAATTTATGCTCGAGTTGGATCATTCTCATACAAAGTATTACCCATTAGTAAATGTTATGCAGAATTAACGAAAATAATATGAAATCTTATCATTGTCCTGTTGTTTTCATGATAAATTTTACATCGATGAAAGTTCCAGTCTTTGGACATAATTCTATTATATTCATTAGTTTGATATCATGATTGCTCTTATTCAGTATAAGAATGTATTGGAAAATACGGAGAAAGTTCGTCACTTAATAAAACTAGAGTGTTACTCCACTTAATACCAATTGGTTTTAGGATGGTGTCTCATTGAGCTATGAAGTGTGTTTTGTCTCCTTATGTGGATGTGACCCAGGCCCGTTCGATAAATTTCTACAAATACAACTTGTACATAATAATGCTCCTAATAGATTACAAATACAATAGAAAACAACGGCCGATAAGTTCGGCCTAACAGAATGTGGCATCTGCATATTATTTTAGTCTACTTTAAGTATCACTAATATAGATAAAATTATTGTGTGATGAGTTTATAGTCTTTTAGTTTAATAAAATTTATCTAATTACAATTATGTCCATTAACTGTTAAATCAAACTATCTAAGGAGGGATATTTTTGGCGAATTAAATAAGGAAAAAACAGTAAAACCAACTGGTGCTTCTATATAGATACAGGTATAATAGACAAATGAATATAGATATAGATATAGATTTATAAAATAATTGAATATAACAGTTCTTGGTACTTAACAACCATGTATTTGTTCCTTCGCCTTTGATGCAGATGTACTCCAGATATTTGCTCCTATACAACCATGCTCTCTGCATATGTCAATGCATCTGACATGGAGGGAGCCAATAATTTTTTTAAAAGAATTATACTGGATGGATTGAAACCTAATGTTGTCACTTATGGAACTTTGATAAAAGGGTACGCGAAGGTGAATGAACTTGAGAAAATGATGGAGAAATTTGAAGAAATGCGGGTCTGTGGTATGAAAGCAAATCAGACCATTTTCACAACGATCATGGATGCACATGGTAGGAACAGAGGCTTTGATGCTGCCGTAGTATGGTTTAATGAGATGAAAACTAGTGGAGTTCCCCCTGATCAGAAAGCCAAGAATGTTATCCTTTCTCTAGCAAAAACAGCAGAAGAGCAAGAAGAAGCTAACCAGCTTGTTGGCAATGGAAATGATCACTCGACTAGTAAACTACCCATGAATCTGCGTGGTGACAACGATGAGCATAGTGACAGCGAGAGTGACTATAGTGATGAAGAAGAAGACAATTTGGTTGATGAAAGCAAAGGACCTATAGTAGTAGCGAGTTTTACTCGAAAGAGCCGATGTTACTAGCTCAACAATGAGGATTCTGTAAATTTTGTATGTGATAAATCTTTCTATTCTAATTTTAACTACGGTAAATCTAGAGCTCTCACCTGAGTTGGTTTGTATTGAAACTAAGCATTAGATTAGTTACATAGCACGTTCTTTTTCTTTTTTCCTTTAGCAAGTTAAAAGTACTTGTTTTATCACTGTGTGTTGAGTTGTAATGTTTAGGCTTATTTTCATTTTGCACTCTTAACTATCAACGAATTTTTAAATTGTACCCTAATACTTTCCTAAGCCTCAAATCTGAGCCGGAGTAGAGAGGCAAAGATTGCGAGTTGCAGCCGAGAATTTGGATGAGCTAAGTGGCTTGGTGAAGATATCGGCAAGTTGTTGGTGAGTTGGAACATGAGTGACAAATAAATCACCAATGGCAACCTTTTTCCGCACAAAATGATAGTCAAGTTCTATGTGTTTGGATCTTGAATGCATGACAGGATTGTAGGCGAGATATGTGGCAAAGATGTTGTCAATAAGCAGTGGGAGTAGTAGCTAAGGTGATATGTATAATAAAATGGGGCCCTCGATATATATAATAAAATATAAATTTTTGAGAACTCATCTTTATTCATTGAAATGAAAATTTTTGTGCATTGTTTGATGCAAAATTTTCGTTTAATTGATCACTAGCTGTAGAAATACTTTCAGAAAAGAATTTTTCAAGAGCTCCTTTTTGTGATATAACCAATTCATTTTCACTTTTTATTTTATTTTATCATTTCCAGATAAATATTTGCGAGACAACATATTATATAATAGACAAACAATTATTAATAAACAAGTAAACAATAGAATATAACATAACAAGATTATAAAATAAGTAATGAACATAAATAAAGTATGAAATTAATTAATATAAATAAATTAACAAGAGAAAAAAGAAGGATATCACCTGAAATTTAATGAACATATTCTAATTCTTGTAATTGACAAAGCACTGTGCCTCACCGGATCTCAATTCAACGAATGGATTAATTGATTTATTTTATTAAAATAATAGTATTGCATTAATTCTAATATCAAATTATGAATAAATTTGCTATGTACTTTAACTTATACAACTAATATATTATATAAGAAAAACCGAAAGACTAAAAGAGTACTAGTAAGCTAAGTGGACAACAGTTCTGTCTTTTGAGTCTTAGTTATCCTAATCTCATTAAATAATGTTTCATGTTTGCTTTACATAATTTGATTATTAAACATTCCAATAATAACATTATAATATTAATAGTTAACCGAGTTCATAGTTTTAACGCTAATGTTTTTATATCGATATTAGTTCATCACTTTTCAAGTATAAAATTATAAATTTAACACTTATTTAATAAATAAATTTTTTAAATATATAATTTAATTTCTAATTTTTAAATCAGTAAAATAATATATTTATATATACATAAATTTTAAAAATTTGTAGCCCCTTCAAAACGAGGGCCTAGTGCGACCACGCCTCCGCCATGGGTAAGGGCCGACAATGGGGGTATTATTAGTGTATATTATATAATATATACTACCTTCGTTATATCTGGCTAAACCTATTAGGGTTATCATCCTGGTCTATAAACATGTAACGTAACCATACAATATGAATATGTCTACATATGTATATTCGTATACCTTATATGCTGATAATATTCTTGATACTTTGTTATGACTAGTAGCGGATCTAGGAGTATGAAAGTGTCTGTTCGAAATTGTCATAATTTTTAAAGTGCATGTTTAAAACACTTAAATATATTTAAATATAATTTTAAATGCTAATTTTTACATTAATTTTTTATTTAAATATATATAAATTTTTTTTTCTGAAAAAGTGCCTGTTCGAGGGAACGGGCTTGAACTAAAATGTGTCCGCCTCTGGTTATGACATAAAAAATATTGGTTTGGAGACCAATTATCAACCTTGGTAAGACATGTTTGTTAAATTCATTAAGCACTTAAAATTAGTTAATTTAATATTTATTTAATCAAGTGTGTTCATTAATCGATTATATTAAGTGTAGAATAAGTTAGGCTTAAATTCTTCCTGCCCCTTGAATTTCGACGAACTGGTCAGTTTGTCCTATGAACTTTTAAATCGGTTTACTTGCCTCCTGAACTACTCGAACTGGCCACTTTGAGAATTTTCACCTTAAAATGAAGGGCAATATAGAAATTCTAACATATAATAGACATTTGGGGTCAATTCATAATATACAAAGTATAATGGGGCTCCTTCAAAAACAATTGACTATACTTTTCTTATAATAAAAAAAATGTGACCCAAAAAATTGATAATTGTGTTTATTTAAAGTTTGCCCTTCTTTATTTGAAGTTCAGGAAGTAAATTGAGACTTAAGAAAGTAGTAAGGGATATTTTGAAATTTTCGTGATAGTTGGGGGACAACAAGAAAATAAGCCATACAAATTTACAGAATAGAGTAAATTTTCGTAATGTTTCCTTATTTGACACAATGATCTAGCTGAAGGTTTCTTGTTTAAATAGAACTCTTTATGCTAACCAACTCGTCTACTATATCTTGATTGATCTATATATATAAACCTTTTCTCAAGTACTAACAATTCGCATTAAACCAAATTCAAGTTTAATAGAATAGCTAGCGAAAAACGTTATTGCTAGCAACCAGAAACTCCTAGTTCGAAACTCACCTCATCGATAATTTTAAAAAAAGAATGGATGATGTGATGAAAGATACGGCCATTGATGCTCTTCGTCCCACTATTCCTCAACTATCAAAAAGCGTTAACGACGTATTCGAAAACGTCAAAGCTCGAAAAAGTGCTATACTTAAAGCTTTGACTACAGGTTAACTATATCATCCAAACCATCTTCTTCTCTTTAAGTTTTGTTTTTATTTTCTTCTTCAAGAACTTGAAATTTTCGTTGTACATATTTTAACAAGTGCATGATTTCGTTGATTGATTAATGCATTCATTGTTTTTCTTGCAGATATTAGAAGGCTTTTTCACAGATGTGATCCTGGTGATTTCTTTTTGCTTTTCTTTAGTATGAAGATGATTAGTAATGTGTTTTAATTTTCATCAATTGGATTTAATGCATGTATTGTTAATTTGTTATATGATCAGATTAAAAAAAATATTCTTGTTTTTGTTCTGCAATTCCATGCAGGGGCGGACCTGGCCCTATTCCAGGTCTTTCGATATTCGATATATATGATAATCAATGTAATAAAATATTTAATATATATATCTATATATAATAGGCTATGTAATGAAAATCAAAAAGACTCATAGCTGAACCTCGATGGGTTTTTTGAATTCACGAGTTTACGAATTGTGTTGATAAAGGATTCTATCTAATAATGTGGGGAGATCATGAGACTTGTAATTATCTAGAGAGTTGGTATCGTATGAGAAGGCTTAGCCCATTCATGCCCTAATGGGTGTTTGAGATAATATCGAATCTTTCAAAGAAACAAAGTTATTTGCATGTAAGAATAAATGAACACTTTTTTTGGGAGAAAATCTATAATCTTAACCCTCACATCACCCTTCTTTCAGTTTTTTTATCTAGTGGTTGTATTGGAGAGGTGCAAGATTGTAATTGTGCTCGTATATCCTTTAGTTAGCATTAGAACCTTGAATAAATTTTCAATGAACAAAATTATTGAAACTTTGTGGGCATTTGATTGCAGAAAAGGACAATATGTGCCTCTATGGACATCCTGATGGGAATTGGGAAGTGAAGACGCCTTCAAATACGGTTCCTTGTCACATTCCAGAACCTGCTTCGGGCATAAACTTTGCCCGGGATCATATGCTACGGGACGAGTGGGTAGCTATGATTGCCGATTTTAGTGATGCTTGGTTACTTGAGGTTGCATCCTATATCGGTAATGAATATGGATTTAACAGAACTGAGAGGTACATCTTTCTTGTAATATAATGCTAACTCTGGTTTTTAGTTGGAAATTATATTGAGTGATATAGACTGGACTGCCATATGTCCTTCATATTGCCTACTTATGACACTATGGAGGGATTGGAATGCAGGGAACGCCTTTTCGATATGATAAATGAATCCCCAAAGATCTCTGAGGTCATACATGGTACAACCACAAAGCAACCTCAAGCGTCATCAAACTTTAGCAGCACGAAAACAATGTCAAACTCTAAGGTATTAAGGTCTTGATTTCATGTCTCTGCTATACGAAGTTTTAGTAACCTGATGTTGTATTAATCAAGCATGTATTGAATTACAGGGGAGACAAGCGGTAGAAATGATTGGTGAGACAAAATGTGAAGGATGTGAGGAGTACACAGTAAGTCATTTTTGGATCTGTTGCGACCTTTGTGACTCGTGGTACCATGGCAAGTGTGTTAAGATAACCCCTACAATGGCTAGGTATATCAAGCAGTACATATGCCCACCATGCAACATGAAGATATACCAACTTCAGGTTCTCCTATGAGAATAGTTTGAAACTTCATTTCCACATTGAAAAACTGCTCATTTGGTTCCAAAGGCATCAACCATATCATGCATTGTCTTCTACGTTTTGGTTGTACATGAATCTAATGTTTAGGTTGTGTTCACTACGAAGGAGAATAAGTGTGCAGCTCAATAACGTTATGCAACTCCTGCACTCAGAAAGGGGGAAATGGCCTAATGAGGACCTGTTGCCTCTTCGATTTCCCAGAGGGTAGAGGCAACAATATACGTGCCCCACCTTCTCACCTGTCTCAAGCTTCACCATCCCCCGTTGCATAGTTTCACCATCCCCCGTTGCATAGTTTCATACCAACTACTTTAGTCTATCAACATCAATATGCACTTAAGATAGATTCTCGTGAACTAAATAATGGCAACTACAAAAAGGGGGTCTTGAAAGCGGTAGATATATAGGAGAAAGACCTCATCTACTGCTATAGTTATAAAATATTTACAAAGATGCAACCAACTAAGACAAACTAAAGTGGAAGTGGAAGTGTAAAACTCAACACAATCTTCACTCCTCTCTTTGCTCTATCAGTTGAATTCTAATGAAATTTGCTAAACAAAGGACTCCTGATTCTTAGTAGACATTCGTTTCAGGAACTCATAGGTTGTGATCATGATTGTAGCAGACATAGACATCGATGCCCATCTTGGACCCAATCCCCTGTAACAAGCACCTAATCCACCTTCCTTAACAAGGTTTCTTACTGTATTTAAAATGGTTGGGTGATGTCGCCCACTCCCTTCTCCATCCAATACTTGCAGCCTGGTCTTGATTGTGTCCAAGGGCATAGTAACTATTGCAGATACCCCGCTTGCCATAACAGCGCTTAGCCCCTGAACAGCCACAATGGTCTTACCATCCGGCCTATAGCAACTCATACGCCCACTCTCTCCAACGATACCATTGTCCTCTTTCTTACAAATATAGGGTCCGACGCCTCCCCAAATAAATCTATGTGCGACAGAGTAAGATGCCCACCAAACAGCATTAGAAGGGGCATATGTCAATATTGAAATGCCAAACCCCCTGTACAATCCCCTCACTCCATCAGCAGAGACAATCTTCTTAAACGCGTCCACTCCCCCATTGTATTTCTTCAAGCAAGCCGTGGTCGAACCAACACTACTACTCCCACCTTGAACCATCAACCTTTGGCTCACAACATCAATCGGTGTCCACACCAACTGAGCTGCCATTGAAGCAGTCAAACCTGCTGCAGCGTTAGCGATAGTCAAGGCTGAGGCATCAGACAGCCCCAATCGAACAGTAGCAGTGCCTACATTGCTCTTAGTCATCTCAAGTGCCCCCATATACAGGGCCCTTGCAGGGATAGTGCCCATTAAGGAAGTCCCAAAACCGCGATAAAAACCACAAAACCTCTCATTTCTGAAAATAGAAGCTGCCATTTTAACGCAAGACATATTGTTCACCATCACTTGTTGCCTAGTTTTCAACACAACCACCGGATAAAGCACAGCCGAGACTCCCGAAAACAAGCCTGCTCCTAGAAAGAAAAACTTGGTCTTATCCAACATTTGCCAATCAATATCAGCTGGAAGATGAATTTTTGTAGCTGAATCATCCTCAGCCATTCCTAAACTCATCTTACCCACCTTTGATCACTTGTCTTATCCTAAAAAAAGTTCACTAAAATCCCCACAAACTATACCGAACCGAGTCGATTACCACGATGTCTATAAACACGATGTCTCCAATCGGCCCAAAATTCCGAAAACTACCTAGTAAAAGTGGACTTACCTAAAAAATGTACAAACTTTGTCCAATAACGTTAATAAATGCAAGAGAAAAAGGTAAGAACACAAGAAAACCGAATATACAAAGTATTAAACAGTTGGTCAACAAATAAAGAAAACCCAGTATATTAATATGTAAAAAGTTTCAATCTTCAAATTGTTGCTTTGAGTTATTGAAAGAGTTCATGGGTTATTGAGCAAAAAGGTGTTGAGAAAAAGGCTTGTTTTTTGCGTTTTCTTAAGCAAATGAGAGAGCGAAAATGAGTTAGCATGAAAACATCTAACATTTGGAATATTATCAGATAAAGTTATAGAGTTTGTTTTGCATGAAAATTGATGATAGAGCCATAGAGGAGATGATGAAGATTCTTGATTTTCAGGGGGGGGGGTGAGAAAAGAGGAATGGAGTTGAGGCTAAATGATTAGGGTTTTGATGATCAAATAGAAAGGGGCACGTGGCAGGAACCCTTTTGGGGGAGTTTTTTCTTACAACCTAACTTAAAATGGGTTAGTAAAACCTAACTTCATATCTGGACCGTTGGATCAAGATTAAATATGTAGTTGGATTTTATATTATTTTTATGGATGCTTGTATGGACAGTTTTTCCTTTTGGTTAGTAAAACCTAACTTTATATAGAGTTAGGCTCTAAGTATTTCTCATTAATAATAAAATTTAAGTAAACACATCGACTAAAATCTTGGGTCAAATGATATTATATTATTAAGTCATCGATTAAAATAGTGAAACACCAAAAATTTATATCCTCGTAGTAATACTCTCATCCTTTGGTGTCTACGTATTGAGGAAAAAATGATAAAAAGTAGATCGAAAAGATCATAATAGTGTGAGGTGAGTCCAAATTGTTGTAATTTCTTGATGATTCTTCGTAATTTGAAAAAATATTTTGATCATTTGATATAAAAGTATTGTGTATAAAGATATCATATTTTGATCATTTGATATAAAAGTACTGTGTGAATTAGTGTTAAATTTCATCTTACAATAATTAATATTCTATCCATCTCACTTGTTTGTCCATTTTACTTTTATACAACATTTTAAAAAAATTTAAAGTCATTTCACATTGTTTCATTTTCTCTCCACAAATTTGAATTAAATTGGAACCAATTTGTATTTTTTTTTTCTATAATGGATAAATAAATTGAGGGTGAGAGTAATAAAATAGAGTATGTTCATGTTTACCTATAAATTATAATGTGTTATGGACATTATAAAAGATGATGATTGTCCTTCTTAATTGCTGAATCTATGGATTGTCAACTAATGGGAGTAAGTAGACGAGTGGATCTGTGGCTCATGGTTTCCCCATATCTTTATTTATGAACTGTGGGCTTACGACCGGCCACAGGAAAGCACTCCAAGAAATAAAATTTACCTTGCTCAAATCGCATGATTAATGATGGTAACGATGATTAAATATAATAGATTAGTTTATAATTGTAATTTATAATTATAAGGTAATGAGTTCTATCACTTCTA
This sequence comes from Echium plantagineum, assembly GCA_003412495.2. NCBI lineage: Eukaryota > Viridiplantae > Streptophyta > Magnoliopsida > Boraginales > Boraginaceae > Echium > Echium plantagineum. The sequence goes on along the minus strand of CM016561.1, from coordinate 24,080,868 downwards.
TTAATATTTTTTTGGTTAAATTTGTTTTGCAGGACTTGTCTAGTATGATTTACCTGATATGCATGTGTGATTTGTATGTTATTATATCAGTTTTAAGGTTTTTTTAGTATACACTCGACTAATAGCAATTACAAATATTCTCGCTTATTTACTACATACAAATTACAAATGTAAAATCTACAAAAATACAAGCAGGAGGAAAGGTAAATATTCCTAGGATATATTTTAAAAATAATGAATTTATATAGTTTCAAACAAGGAATAAATAAAGGGGACCAATGACAGAACGGATTATACATGTTTTAGAATGTTCACTATTCGATCATACATGTTTCAAAAAGTGTCTCACTTGATACTTTCATTATATGTCCCTTAAATTTGACTTTCTTTGACAAAGTTGGAGGGGTAAAATTATCCAACATTAATTTATTTTTATAAAAATAATTATTCCCTTTGTCCCTTTTTCTAAGGTTCATTTTGACTTATTTTCAATCACTAAGATAGAACTTAAAACGTAAATATCTCTAGTTATATAAGTATAAAGGTTATAAAAAATGCGTATTTCAAAAATATATAGAAACAGATCTAACAAGATCTCACATGCTTAGATTATTTTATATCGACTAATGAGTCAAAATTTTCAACGTTTGACTGCAAAAATAAAAAATTGTCTTAGAAAAAGGAGACGGAGAGAGCCGAGTATTATTTCTATGCTAACTAAAGGCTAATTTAGAAAATTTTCATTATTTTAGTTTCCTTTTTATACCAAATCACTACAACATTAATTGCATAACCTCCTTCATTATTTTAGTTTTCTTTTATACCAAATTACTTTAATTGCATAATTACTAATAAAATTATAGTCCGAAATCAACTTATTTTGTACGAAAATAACAAACAAATTCGAGATGTCCAAGAACAACATGGCGACATCGTCATCCAATGAAGAAGGTACTTTTCAAAAAGAGAATTATACTAAAAATTATTCACGCATATTGATTATTGTTAAAATTAAGAAATTTTGTGGTATAACTTTTGTCTATAGTGTTTAGAATTACACCAAAATCTAGTAATTTCGAAAACAAAAATTAAAAAATATGATTACACATTCAAGAAATTTCTCTGTTATTAGTTTTGAAACAAAATTATTGTGATTGTATATCTTGATGTATACTAAATTTGTACGAAAAATTATTTTCCATGACTGTGTAACTGTGTTGTATCCACATCATGTTTCATAATAATTATACCTTGATAGATGTAGAAATTTTCATTTAATCGGGCCTGGGCCAAACCCATATGAGGAGAGAGAACACTTCATAACCCAAGATTATTAAGTGATGATTTCGTGGAGTTGCTCCCTAGTTTATTAAGTGATGATTTCTCTCCTTTATTTCCAATGTGGGACTTTCACATGTGACAATTTGGGCTCATTTGGAGCAATCTTAACACTCCCCCCCTCACATGTGAAGTCCCTTTTTTTTTTTTTTTTTCTTTTTCAAAGCACGGAGGTATTTTTCTTCCCCGGCATATTTCAAAGCACGGGGTATTTTTCTTCCCGGCATATATCCCAGTTCTTTTTTTTTTTAATAAGCCCATTAGGCATTTTTTTTCTTCAAATACCCAGGTCACTTTAACCATGGGCTCTGATACCATGTAGAAATTTTCATTTAATCGGGCCTGGGCCAAACCCATATGAGGAGAGAGAGCACACTTCATAACCCAAGAAGACACCATCTTAAAACCAATTGGTGATAAGTGGAGTTGCTCCCTAGTTTATTAAGTGATGATTTCTCTCATTTATTTCCAATGTGGGACTTTCACATGTGACAATTTGGGCTCATTTGGAGCAATCTTAACAATAGAAGGATTAAATTAATGTCTTACTGATTATGATTGAATTTTGTTATATTCTATATTATTAATTCGTTTATACCATGCTATAATAATAGTTTGATATAAAGTTGTAATGATTTTATATCATGCTATGTCAATTCACTCATATAAAATTATACTTATTTTATATCATGCTTTAACAATAGACTATTATAAAATTGTAGTGATTTTATACCAAACTATAATACTTCACTCGTATAAAATTGTAATTATTTTATACTATGCTATAACAATTCACTAATATAAAATTGTACCTATTCTATACCATGTTATAATAGTAGATTGGTATAAAAATATAATGATTTTATATCATGCTATAACAGTTCATTTGTATGAACGTGTAATGATTTTAAACCATGTTATCATAGTACAATGTATAGTTGTAATGTATTAACACTGGTTAATTTTGATTGTTGGAACAAGTCGGGCAGAACTACGAACCAAAAGTAAATATGACTTGGAGGCCGAAAATCTGATGGTGTTTATACCTTAATAAAAAAATTAAAACATAGGAAAAGTAAAAAAAAAAAGCAAAAGCAAGTAATTTACACGACTAATGGGACTAATGGATATAACAAAAGAAACCTAATAAAAGATGAAAAAAAGCAAAAAAAGAATAGGAAAGTTCAAAAAATCAAGATAAGTTATATATGTTAAAAGAAAATTGAATATATATATATATATATATATATGTATATGAACAAAACTAAAACTTTGAAATAAGATCTTTTACAAAAAGTTGAACTTTTATATAGATTATTTACATCAATTAATATTATTTGTAAAAATATCTTAGAAAATTATATCTAAAAAAAGGGATAAACAATTGTCATTATCTAATACATTGAAATTATGAGCTATATGTTATATATATGTACATTGCAAACAAATTATATAGTAATTATATTAAATCAATATATAAAGTTATATTTCTCTTTATTTAAACATATGTTACCTAGAAAATTAATGAATTTTCTTTAGTTTCAATATTTGTAAGAAAAGTTGAAAATTTAGACTTATTTCTACGAAAAAATTGATTTCGGAATTATAATAATATTTCGTTTCTAAAGTTTCAAAGATGGAAATTTTTCGGATGGTTATCCATAAGCTCTTTATGACACTTGGTGTCATTGATACAGTTATTCGTTGTATTAACATACCCATAACAAACTCTTCAATCCGTTTTATCCACACCGCAATATCCTTGTCGTGGGATGTTGCAACTGCGGTAAATAGTGCCTAAAACCAAGATCAAGAAAATGTAAATTTAGAAAATTATTTTTGTTATAAAATGAAAAATAATATGTTGATTGATGATGAATAAAGTGTGAAAGTTGAGGAACTTGGAGTTGGAATAATTTTGGAATATAGGTGATGAAATGCAACCCAAAATAATTTATTGAATGATATTAATTATTTTGTACAAAGTTTTAATATTTATTGAATCATATTATTATATTTATACTCTTTCTAATTTAGATTATAATATTTATACAAATGACTTGTTTAGTAATTTATATATATGAATGAAGTATGTTATGGGGCAATTTGTCAATTCGACTTAAATTAAGTCTTTTTATGTGAACTGTTATCAAACACTTAAATATTTCATTATTCAGATTCAGTTATCATTCAGATTCAGACATTCAATTTTCAGTCAATTGTTGTCAGACTTCAAATTCATACATTCAGTAACAAAAATTATGTGTCTTGACTAAATTGCCCTTCATACTGTTCTGCATAAAAGGTCGATTTCTGAAAAATCGACCAAAAGTAGACGGGTTGCACTGCCTAAGAACATGAGTCATGTATTTGGGTCGAAAGTGAAGTTCATTTGTACATGTGGTAAATAAATCAAAAGTCAGTGTCAGTGTCAGGTGCCTTTTGCCCTTATAGAATTATTTTATATTTTTCCTCTTTCCCCCTGAATTCCCCTAGCTCACAATTAGGGTTGTGAACGGATCGAACTATACCAAACGTATCGACGTTTGAGTTCGGTCTACACATAAATCTAACGTACGCTCGATCCGGTTCGAATTTTGCGAACTTCAAATTTGTAAATTAGAGTTAGAGTTGGTAAGGGTTTTTGAGACATGTAGTTCGGCTCGATTTGGTCCAAATTCCCAAACAGGTCGCTCACCGTTCGGTCCGAACGGAAATTTACATGTCCTAAATTCACATCTTATGCAACATATAATACACAAAGTGCAAAAACAAAAATACAGTATAATCTAATTGTTTGAGTCTATTACCTTCAATCAAATATGAAAGGAAGAGAATGGGCAGATTTTTTATAATGAGAAAGAGATGAATATAAAGGAATTGGCGATGAAGATGAGGGACTTCCGAAGGTGATTGATTACAGAAGGCAGAAGGAGATGAAGACAAAGAGAAGGAGATGAAGACAAGATAGAAGATATGAAGATGAAGAAAGACGGATCGTAAGCCAAAGAAGAGATGAAGACTGAAGAGTGATGACTAATGATAATCTCACCTAAAAATAGATTAGAATAAATAATAGAATGGGCCTCAACCCTTACTTATTATCTTAACAATATTATTTGGACTAAGGGTGTGCACGGTTCGATTTGGTTCGGTTTTGGGCAAAAAAAAGAATCGAACAGACATCATCGGTTCTACGCCAGACAGAACCGAAATTGGTTCGGTTCTAATTCGGTTCATTTCGGTTTCAATTCTAGGCCGGTTCTGGGCCTCGTGTTTTGGACATAAATTTGAGCCCACTTTTGGCTTTGAAATTTTTTGGCTTTTCGTTCCTAGCTAATATTATTATTCATTTTGGACTCAAATCTAAATGTGATTAGTATTGTTTTATATTAAATGCAACTCATAATTAAGTTTCAAGGATATATCTACTCAATATAAGTTTACCGAGCTCCTTTTAAAACTAATTTCGAAATTTGTATACACATTCGTCACACGGTACCACTTTTTAAATATATAAATATATATGTAACCATATATTATTAGCTTAAAACATATTCAGTTATCTATTATTATATCATACTAACAATAAACAATATTGAATCCTCTCGCCAATTATCTTTTACTAAGCTTAATTTTTTCTACATAAAATTAGTCATCGGTTCGGTTTTATCGGTTCTTCCATAAGCCCAACCGCATCGGTTCGGTTCCCTCAAAGGCGGAACCGAAATCGGTTCGATTTTAATCTGTTCCAACAAAATCGGTTCTTTTCGGTTCGGTTCGGCTCGGTTTCGATTTCCGCCACACCCCTAATCTGGACTGCCTCTTTTTATTTAGACGGATAACCGACCGAACTATTTCGCACGGTTCGGTCCGGTCCACCGAACATCAATAATTTACGTATGTGTACCGAGCCATGACTCGAACCCTTTCGAGCCGAATAATGTGAGTTTAGTCAAACTTTTTAATTTCGTTCACAACCCTAGATATAGTGGCCTAAAAATAGATCTAGTGGCCTAAAATTAAAAAGAGAAAAAACGTGAAAAGGCTAAAATGTCGACAGGTGTGCGCCTCTCTCGTGCATGAAGCCGAAATTTTTGAATTTTTTGTTTTTGTTTTCTAATCCTACCCTTGTGAAATCTAGGGATGTTATTGGTTCGGTTCGGTCGGTTTTTTCCGATCTTTTTGTGTGAAACCGATTCTATCGGTTTTTTAACTACACGAACCAAGTCGGTTGAAAATTCTTTCGGTTTAAATCGGTTCGGTTGATGTCGGTTTTGAGGCAAAATCGGTGCGGTTCGGTCGGTTTTCGGTTTTTAAACAAATAGAAAAATTAAAGTCCATGATTTCAAAATAAATTGAGTCTATATGTCCACGGGAAGTTCAAAAACAAAATAGAAATAGTTAACAATGTAAAACATTAAAAAAATAGAAACTAGCTCCTTTGCTCACATGCTAAATTTCCAAATGCTAGAAATCGGGTTCACCGACATCCGCAAAGACAAAAAATAAAGGATGTAAAAGATTGGGTGTTAATTGTTAGGTTGTTTCGTATGGAGGCAGCGGCGCAGAATTGAATTGAAGATGTTGTTTATTAGTTTCTTTTAGTATTAGACTATTAGGTTTTAAAGTGGGTATATTAGATATGAGTTTTTAAAGTGGATCTTGGACACTTCACACTCATTCCATTAGGTCAATATTAAAGTTTAATTTAATAAATTATATAAATAATATAATAATTTAAAAAAATTAAAATTATCTATAAATATTAAGAAATATCCCAAATATAAATATTTTAAACAATATATATGAATAGTCGATTCGGTTCGGTCGGTTGCGGTTCGGTTTATACTAAAACCGAAAATGTTTTGTCGGTTTTGAGTTTTTTCGCACCGCTTCGATTCGGTGTGATTTTTGCCCAACCAAATCGGTAAAATCTCGGTTCGGTTCGGTCGGTTTTATCTGTTTGCAGCGAACCGATAACATCCCTAGTGAAATCTCAATCCTTGAATCAATGTAACTAAAGATTGATAAATGTAATAACCTACAATTAAATTCGCATATCGATCAACTTTCTAAAATTGGAAGTTTCTATGTACTCTAGACATTTTAAAACAAATTCTTTAAGTAGTCCTAGAAACTTCCAGTTTCTTCTCCATCTATCATCACCCCCTCCAGAATCTTCCTTTTCTCCTTCCATTTCGTACTATATAATAGACGTTATCTTCATAATAAACCCATCAAAAATTCACAATCAATATCGAATTTCTTATTCTCCAAATCAAATTTCAAGAACACAAAAATGGATTTCCACCTAATGAATTTCACAACTCCCCTGTTCCACACTCTGCAACACATGGTAAACTCCCTGGAAGAAGACTCCGACAACAAACCCAACAACATCCCAACAAGAGCCTACGTACGAGACGCAAAGGCAATGGCCGCCACACCTGCAGACATCAAAGAATACCCGAACGCCTACGTGTTCATAATCGACATGCCAGGTCTGAAATCAGGGGACATAAACGTCCACGTTGAGGAAGACAATGTGCTGGTGATTAGTGGGGAGAGGAAGAGGGAGGAGGAGGAGAAGGAAGGGGTGAAGTTCTTGAGGATGGAGAGGAGAGTTGGGAAATTTATGAGGAAGTTTGTGTTGAATGAAAATGTGAATGTTGAGAAGATTTCTGCAGTTTGTGAAAATGGGGTTTTGACTGTTACTGTTGAGAAGGTGCCACCTAGACAACCTAAGAAGCCTAAGATTATTGATGTAAAAGTTTGTTGAGAATTGAGATGAGTGTCTGCTTATGTAGTTGCTATGTAATGGAAAAATGCTCTGTTTTTTGTTTTGAGTTTTTAGTGCTCTGTTTTAGGTTGGAATGTTAGTATAATTATGTGGTGTAAACTTTTAGTTGTGTGAGTATTTTGGTTAGGAAGGATGTATGTTCCAATTGAAGACCGCCTTTGTATGATTGAGCCCCAAATGCTTTCAAAACATTAGCATTGTGAAAGCATTACCATTACCTTAAACGATTATAACAATCACCTATTTTTGTAAAATGTTTTCAGTAATTTTTGAAATATATTTTTAGATAGAAATTACAAGAAGAATATAAAATAACTTATCATATATACAAAAATCGCACTCTCAATGCACAATTAACAAAACATTTGTCGCGCAAGTTTAAGTTGGACATAGACATGAACATTTTGAAATACAGACGATAAAGTGAAAATATTTTGTAAATAATGTTAATTGTTGCAGTCATTTGTCTTTAAAAGAACCAGAAAACATAGGTAGCATAATGTATTTATAATATTTATTGGACACTTTTTATTCATCAATCATTGAAAATATATACTCTATCATCTTATAATTTCTATGTCCCTTAATAGGATCATTTTTGGAAAATAGAAATCTGTTTTGAATATTATTGTACCAAATTTGGTAAGAAAAAGTAGAGAAAAGTTTATATTTATGACATGAAATTAAATTTTTCGTGATCCTTAAATAAAGAGATGGAGAAAGTAATATATTTCCTTTTCTCAGAGGTAATATATGCTACTTTTTCAAATATAAATTTATTAATGTGGACTATCTAAGCTTATTTTTACATTTTAGGTCATCTATATCAATTTGTATAACGAATACTAGTATACATTCTAAATCGCATAGAACAGTTTCGGTATACTTGTCTTTTTAGTTTTTTAATTTATACCATTTTAATATGACATATTTAAGTTATGTATATCATTTTATCATTAAAATTAAGTGAATATGTTGATCAATGAACATATATGAATAATATCATTAATGAACATACTCATTCTTCATGAGATGATCAGAGTTAGTTAGGCAGCTAGAAGATATTTCTTTGAATTATAATATTAGCTAGAATACTCCTTTCATCCTCAAATGATTTGATTTTTTATGATCAGTTAGAGACAATTTAAAAATTAAATAACTTCAATTTGACATGCTTAAAATGATACAAAAGAATTGATATTTCAAAAGTCCATATTAAACGAATCTAATAAGATTTTACATGATTATATTATTTTCTATTGGCTCCATGGTCAAAGGATTCAAAGTTTGCTTCAAGAAGTCAAAACTGTTGAGAATTAATGCCGAATCCAATTCTCCCAATCCCCAAGAAACTAGTATGACAATGATGAAAGTAAATACGAAAAGTTAATGACGCCAAGTTTTATACAGTTCGCCCTCAGAATGAATAACTACGTCATGTTGCTGTTGCAGATCTTATTAATAAAGGACGAGATTATTTACATAGTAGTTCTCTATGTATGTGCTATTGTGTGATAATCTAACCCTATACTAATGTCTTATGTTTATAGTAAAAGACAAAATCTAGGTAGAGCCCAAAACAACTCAAAATTTGCCAGCCCAAATTACAGACTTTCTTGGGATTGGTACTTGGTCAAGTTCCGACCAAGTACCGACCTAAGTTATGATCAACATCGTAGTGGATTTTAGAACTTGGTCCAGTATTGATCCAAGTACCGATTTCTCTCGTAGTGCACTTCGGAACTTGTCCAAGTACTGACCCAAGTACTGATCGAGTACATAATTGGTTCATAACCCAATAATCTCTCACTTGAAGACATATTTCGTATCACCATCTTCAAGCGTCAATTTACAGCAGCTCCTTCCACCCGAGTTTATTATCCCCGAACTCCCACTTAGTTATTTGAAAGATTAATAGTAAATTATTACAAATTTTAATTATTTATAATTATTTTTAAGTAAATTAAATAATGATTTAATGAATTAAATATTTTAAAAAAGCACGACCTTATGCTCCTACCTCAATCTATTGTCCGGGGATATAGTGTATACCAAGTCAATGTCTTCTGAAAGAATCGTATTTTGGAGTTGATAATTAATTACCCCGATAAGTATGTCTATAGTAGACTTAGTTGAGAAGTCTCTTCTGACGTGCCTTATAGGTCTATTTTGATTGTACTCATTTTTTGTGCTCAATGACCTTTGACTTGACTTGGTCAGAGACAAACTAGTGGGAATATTGCATGGGTACGGTTTTATTACCAAGTGTATTATTAGTGCAAGAGATAACGATTGCATGTCATGGGTTTTCTTTTTCCCCTTATAAATTAGTGATTTTTTGTTTTGTAAATTAGTGATTAAAATTAAAGTGATAATTAAAATATAGTACTATATAAGTATATAACGTTGAATAAAATTGTTAAGATGTATATTTCACATTAAAAGTCGATGTACTCGTAGGTTAATATATAAGATCTTGGACTACTCCCTCGCTCGCTCTATTGTCAATTGGTTTTAGAGTGGAACCCCATAGACTCTTAACATGGTATCATGAGCCAAACCCGAGCAAATGAGGCACGTGTAACCCTGCCGTCTCACATCGGAAGTCGATACACTCCCGAGTCAATAGATAAGATCTTGGGCAGTCGAGATACTCTTTCCACTACTCAAACTAATGATTATATTAACTATATTTATGATATTTCTAGTACTAAGATTTCATCAAATGTTTTAATAAATTCATTGTGGTGGTTTTTGTAGTAGACTTTCGACAAAGTTAAAAAATTTATGGATTTTCTATGACATCAATCACGAAATATCTACTCTCTTCTGCTCATGTCAGAAATGATTATCCATCTGATTTCTCTTGGTTTCTTCTAACTACCACCCAATTTTTCTTAAGCATTTGTTGAACACACTTGGCGCAAGATAAAAATAATTTTGAGTTAATCTATCTTGTTGGTGCGATGAGAGGTTTCTGGGCCCGGGAAAAGACTATAACATTTGATGAGTTTAATATTTGAAACTGCAAACATCAATTGTGGTGATAAGATAGCTTTGTGTTATGTCATGTTTTATGTTTGTTTCGATAAGTATCCATCTGTTGAAGCTCTTCTAACCATTATGGCTTGTCTGTAACTTTAAACCTTTGTAATGTCCGTTTTACTATCTATCCAAAAAAAATATTTATTTTCACGATAGTTTTCAACTTGTATTCTAATACAATCATGTGGTCCTATATATTCTCAAATACAAAGTCCTTAGTGTTGTGGTGACCCCCTTGCCTCTTCATTTGGTGTAATTTCGATTTTCTTTGGGGTTGATTCTCAAATTGAAGTGGTGTACAGAGAAGCCAATGTATCCCTGACCACTGAAACACATTCCACGCTAACCTCCAATATCAATCCTCAGAATAACGAAATTATTGGATCACTTACTTAAAGGGTCTCAAAGTTTTTTTTTTCAAATACAAAGTCGTGCATTGCTTGTAGTGCTGGAAACGAGTCGGGTAACCCGTTACCCGCTCGAGCACCCGGCTCGAGTACTCAACTCGATAGACCGCTCGTTAGTTAAGGAGTAGGGTAAGGGTACAAGGTTGTAATCGTTTGAAATACCCGACTCGCTCGATAATTACCCGGCTCCTTAACAAACTACCAAATTAAATTAATTAATTTAATATGTGTGTTCAAATATTATTTATAATTAAGTTTTATTTATAATTAAGTTTTGTAAACTTTATTATCAAATATTTCAAATAGTTAAGGTTTATGTAATTTATTAATGTGTCCAATATAACAATATATTCATTTTTATTAAAAATAAGTTTTTCTTTTTTCATTTTGCCTTAAGGAGTCGGGTAATAAAGGAGTAGAGCTGGATTATTATACTACCCGACTCGTTACTATAAAGAGTTGGGTAGGGGTACTAAAGTTATGCTCGCAAAATTACCCGACTCGTTACTACCTGGCTCGTTATCTTAAGGAGTAGGGTGGTGTACTGCACTACCCGAACCGACTCGACTCGTTTCCAGCACTAATTGCTTCTGGGGGACTAGGGGAGTAGTAGCTATTAAAACCAATCACGTTAATGAAACCCCTCCGTCCCCGGTACCCCTCAAACCCAACGTACAATATGATTGAAGAATATTGCAAGTAGGCACCAGCAGACAGCCGTGCATGTTGAAACATATAATAATGTCGGTTTCAATTGAAGCAATTCAAAAAATAATGAGATATGTCAATAATAATATGTATAGCCAATCATAGTGACCTTCATTCAAATCAGGACTGGTCAACAAATTTTTGGGGCTTAAAACTAAAAATTAAAAACTACATAATATTATGTTTAAATTTAAGCTTTTGATAGCTAACTTTAATTTTATAAGAAAACAAAAGAATACAAGATTACAAAATTACATGAAATAATATTTTCGTGCATTATCTGATCCAAATATGTTATCAATAGAATTAGGGTTTATATTATCTAGCATCTCTTCTTGATCGATACAAAAATTGTAAAATTATTAATAAATCTTTCTTGTCACATTATTGAACTCAATTAGGTTTGAACCAAACTTCAATTTCGAAATTTTTTTATAGGAATGAACTTGTTGGATTATTATTTTATGTTTTAATGATTTTTCAAACCAACGATTCAGTACACATTCATGATTAAGAATTAACACATCTATAATATAAGCCCTTAGTGAATGAAAATAATTAAATTACAATCAACAGGAATATATAGAAAAAATATAGTATACAAGTGCATTATAATCATAACATGACAATTAATTTGAAATAATTTGTTTTAACTAGAATGTAAATAGGAAAAATAAAAAAGTTGGGACCCTTAATGGAAACCTAGCTAATGCGATCGCATCCCTTAGCTTCTTCGTGGTAAGTACCAAAAAGGGCTCCCTGAGTCCATCTCCAATCATTACAACTATGATGAAATCTTATTATTAATAGTGGAAGTGTACTAGGTATAGCTTCTCCGAATGATTCTACAAATTTAGTAATATAATTACCTAGATTAATTATAACAAAGCATGTGCACCCTTAGTCCAAAAACAGGTTATTTTTTATTGAACGGCTAATCGAGATATGTTTAGGTGGTAGTGGTACAAGATAAAAGAGTTAGTTGTCAAGACAGTGAGTTAATTGCAGCAATGGTCCGTAAGTGGGCTTAAATTGCACTTTCGATCAAGTAAGTGGCAGTTTTGCACATGTCTTTGATAATATACACTCCATTAAAAATGCTAAATAATATAATGACCCAAAAACGACCATACATACCTCTGCTGCAATCGGACATTCCTCAAAGACATTGGATATAGTCTCTCAACTATTGCAGATCACACACTTGGAGACTAACTGGATGCCTCTCTCTGAAACTGTTCATCAACTGGTATGAGGCCTTTGTAGACCCTCCAAGCGAGCATCGACATATAGGAAGGGAACTAACTGTGCCACATAGGGCTGTATAGCCGAGAACAGTCCCTAGTTGGAGCCATTTCTTTGTAGACTTGACGAAACGTCAACAGGCTGTCTTTCGAACCTTTCCAGACCATGGAGTCATCAAATACTGTATGAATCAGAGCACTAGTATTCCTCTCTAACGTTTGATCATTCACCATACTCTGGAGCTCAGCTAGATCCCCAGGAGTCGTTAGCCCACACGTCCCTCTTCTCAGCTTATTGTCGACTAAATGCTCTGCCAATGGAGTAACCTCACCACCCACGAGCCATGAGTCGTGCCAGAAACCACAGTTCCCCTGCCCAATCTTGCAACCAATGAATGTTCTCTTCTCCATGATGTCGAAATTGAGTGATGAATGTCCAACAGCGTGAGTGAAACACTGCTGATGGATGTAGCCTCTTGCAATACTTAGATAGCATTTGTCCACGCCTTTATCAGACACACCTTATTCATAGCTGACAACGACTTCAAATTAAGTCCTCCCTCAGCGTAGCTATAGCAGGTCGCGTCCCACCTTACCCAACGACTTTTACCCCATAAAAAACCATTAAAGAGGCTCAAAATTCTGGTCACAACGGTGCTAAGGCTGTACTAACAAGTTGTAACCGTATGTATTAATCTACCCCCATACGACAACAATGCTTCCGACCCTTATAAACTGGTGTCCCCGAATACGTGAAAGTGAACTTGTCCTTTCGAAAACCTGTAGTTCGAGCAATCAAGTCTGCTCTCGTCGAACTCAGCTTAGCAGAGAGAATGCAACTGCTCTTTGCCTTGTTTTTTGAGTGATTTAACTTCACAATTGAGTATTTCATATAAATCTGAGTTTTACCATTTGATTAAGTTCCATCAAGTATACAAACAAAATTAAATTGAAGATTGAAATTTTGATGTACTCTTTGTTCTGTATCTATATCCCCATTTTTGCTAGCCTACGTACCAAACATAGCACAAAGGAGCAAGTCTTCGCTCACCAAGTCAAAAAGTACTATGTACCCTGCTTCACTGGGGGGTGCCTATAATTTGAATGCGTTTATTTCCAAAGTAATGATTTATGTTCGTTTTAACTTTACAAAACGTATGAAATTAAAGTTCGAGTGCCATTTGCGATGCCAACAATGTGTTCACACGGTGGAAGAGGCACCCTAATTTTTTTCTTTTGAATTCTCGCAACCAAACTCATGGAATTATATATGGAATATTGTGCCAATGACGAGACCACATGTTGCTTGTAATTCAATTTGACTAATTTATCACATAGGCACGGTTTCGTCACTGGAGCTATATTCCAACTATATTTCCATGAGTTCAGTTGTAGAATTTCAAAAAATAAATTAGGACGATGTTTTCTTTCAACGTGTGAACACAATATTGAAATCATAATCCACATCTAACTTTACTTTCATACTTTTGGTAAGGACAAAATGGACAAAAATCATTGCTCATAAAAGGCTTTGGCATGAGTTTTTTACATTTACTGTGACACTATATACTACCTCCGTCCCTAAAAGATTGTCACATTTTGACTTTTGTTAGTCAAACATAACAAAATTTGATAATGAATTCTCATTAAACGATAAGAAATAATATAGGCTTGTGAGACCTTGTTAAATTCGTCTCAATATATATTTTTGAAATATCAACTTTTTATGACTTTTTCGCATGTAGAATAATAGATATTTACGTTTTAAATCGTATTTTGTTGACCACCAAAAATCAAAATGTGACAATTATTTAGGAATGGAGGGAATATATCGTAATACTCTATCTACATTACTCGTAAAATCATGAATACATGTATTATTTTTGTTTGTAAGTTCATTTATAAACATAAATTGGGTAAATGACATATGGCTCAATAGCCTAGTGGCATCCGGCCTAACCTTTCATGTAAGAGGTCATGGGTTCGAACCTTGTTGGAGACATATTTATCTCATATTATACTCTAACTTTCTATTAGTTAGCAATTTCTGTATTCATGTTTGTAATATCATTGTAGTCACAATTCATCGCTAATTATCAAAAAAAAATTTTCGACTTATTTCGATCACTCAACTATTATGAAAATACTCATTCAACTATCGCCATTCATTTCATATGTCAAACAAAAGTTTTTTAATAGTGATATTGTTTAGTAGCTAATTAACTAATAACCAATTGTAATTAGCATGTAATAAACATAAATCTCAACATGGTCAAATTGTCATCACTTGTCAGTCATCACTTCATATGACTTTCTATTGTTCCTTTCAAAGCCACCACACCATTTTCTTATAGCTATGAAACTTCTTACAACTTCCTACGAAACTTACCATGAAACATCCCTACATTCACATATCATCCAATTCATTATTATTTGACAAAATCTTGAAAAGTTTATTATGTATATTCAAAATTATA
Source organism: Echium plantagineum (assembly GCA_003412495.2). Taxonomy (NCBI): domain Eukaryota; kingdom Viridiplantae; phylum Streptophyta; class Magnoliopsida; order Boraginales; family Boraginaceae; genus Echium; species Echium plantagineum. Next base: position 24,065,846 of record CM016561.1, on the reverse strand, counting down.
GTACATTATTATTATTTTTTATTAAATATTAAATTAGTCGTTGTACTATATCTCTCTACCTTGTTGCTATATATATGATCCACATATTTGGTCGTTATGGTCGTCGAAATTCTAGATAGAATTCTCAAACATGGACGACGAGAGAACTCCATTTGATGATAACAACAATAATAATTCATCCTTCACTTCATCATTCAACTCTCATCAATTAGGGAGTGAGGGACAATCTAATAGCTTTGAGGTTTTTGATCTTCTTGAATTTGGCGATAACGAATGGTTCGACGAGTATCCTCCTTCTTCACAGACGACGCCAATGATGATTGTTCCTCCGGGTTTCTCTCAGCCCCCAGACAATTTGGTCACTGAAAGTAGCACAAACAGTAAACGCGCAAGACCATTTTGATATTTTTATAAGCTAAGAAATGATATCTAACATGCATTTTTTTTAATTTGTGTATTGTTTTGGGTGAAGGAGGAAATAGGGAGACGACGACCAAAGAGAGGTTTGCTTTCCGGACAAAGTCACAAGTTGAGATACTAGACGATGGCTTCAAGTGGAGAAAATATGGAAAGAAGATGGTTAAGAACAGCCCCAATCCCAGGTATTCATATACTTAACAAAATTTGTAGGACCAAGTTCTTTTGAAGATAAATGATGAGTTATTGTTGATGTTTCATTGTTCATAATTTATAAACCATGTTTGTTGTGCCCGGGTAATAGCTCAACCGGTAAGAACTAGAGAACAAAATATGAACTCAATCCAAAAATGAACAATGACGCTATTGCATATCAATCGAGGAGCTTTCACCATTAACTATTCTTGAATTATATTTCAAAATTGATAAGAAACTAATATTATGAAACTATTTTCACAGATTAATTTAATTATGTATTTATATTTATTAGAATAATGGATAACTAGTAGTTGATGGTAAAAGCTCTACCTCGAGATGCGAGGTAATTGGTAAAATAGTCACACTAATTGGGTCATTATTGCACTTTGGTCTCAGTGGAACTGATGAGCAAACGATCCATATAAGTGTGTAATGGGTGTGAAAATGGTCCCTAAATAAACTATTCCATTAGTTGTTGATGGAGAAAGAGAATTTAATTCTATTTTTGGTTAAAATTACTAATTTACATAAATTTTGAGGTAAAAATATAAATTGACCCCCCCCCCCTCCCACCCATTTTGAAGTATAGACTTGAGGTAGTTTTAGTCGGGGAGAGGAAGGTAGAGAAGATAATATAAAGTTTAAAATATTACTATTTGTCTCAAATATTTATTAAGTTATAACCTTTAAAAATGAATGGAACCGCTCATTTAGAGACTATTTTCCACACCCTCTACACACTTACAAGAATTATTTACACATCGATGCTACTTACGAGGACCAAGATGCAAAAATAACCACTTACTAAAATCATTTTAACAATTACCTCTCTAAATGCTATAATATCTTTCATATTAGATTGGAGGTAATATTTTTAGCTAATTAATGATTGAGAAGCATCGCCCCCACATATTGGTAGATCAAACAAGATCTATCATGTAAGCTAAGTTGTTAAATTTCATGGGCTAATTCTATCATTGTCAATTAGTTGAAATGTGGGATTTATTAGTAACTACTTTTAGTCTATTGTCATAAGTGAATTGCTAGCGGCACGATATGATCCAACTCTTAACATTGTTTTGAAAAAATACCAAATATCAATCATTTAAAAATGAGTTCATAATTTTCAGCAGATTTTAGCACAAAACGACATAATCCTTCAACAACTTATTATTATTATGGTAACTCAAAGTTTTCATAATTATTATTATGAAGGAAATGAGTGATGTTATAGTTGAGGATATTTGTAACAATGTCCTCAAACACATTTTAGGTTGTGACATCTCATCGTGCCATGTAAACGAAATTGTCAAATAATTTGAAATGAAGAGCGTAAAGTTTCCTCCTAGGCAATATGACATGAAATAAATTTAGAAAAACATATTTATATCTAATGCATGCATATATATGGGTCGAATTTGTAACAAGATCATTAATCGAAGCATGTCAATTTCAAGTATGTAGAGTTATTAACAGTTGCGAATCCTCCATTACAAAAGTACATCAAATTTAAGCGACGTATATGTTGAAATTAAGTGATATATTTGTTGACAAACCATACATGGTGTTCATCAACTCTGAGTTCTGACCATATATGATATATACCATACATATATATACACAGGAATTATTACAGGTGTTCGGTTGATGGTTGCAAAGTGAAGAAGAGAGTCGAAAGAGACAAAGACGACCCGATATATATTATCACAACCTACGAAGGCACCCACACTCACCCTAGTCCTGGTCAAGTAATAGATCTCACCACCAATAATCCTCCAACCATTACATGACTGCATACACTGCTTGTTCACCATTAAAAACTATCTTATCTAGCTGAGTTACAAGATTACGAACATATATGTTATTATCTAAATAAATTGAATTCTAGATTAAGGATGACACATCAGATCATATAATGTATCTAACAGGAAGATCTTGATATAATTGCTTCGGAGGATTATAAACAGATATATTATCACATCATATAGTTTAAATGGTATCTGAAGTTTAAATCTACAGAAACATGCTATATTTATCTACTTAAACAAGAGATTATGGGAAATAGATAACCTGTATGCGGGAGAAGCTATATTCAGATGTATTGTCGTCTGGATATGATATCTGTTCAAAAAGAAAATCTCTAGAAGCTGGACAAAAGACGCTACTCATTTCCTAATTAACCTACTGGATTTATCTTGGAAAGATAATGTCAGGGTTTCGGGAGTAAGTATGATCCTCCGTCAATGCGTCTTGAGAGGTAGAGGAGATGCTCCACAATATAGCACCAGGTTGTACATTTTTCGTAATTGGTATGGATGGTACTGTAATTGCCTTCCATTTAGAGGTTGGACGCTTAATGGACTTTCCCATGCCACTAGAGAGCAACCACCTGGTCCCAGATTGTTGCTGCCTTCTGGAAGTCCATGTCTGCTTCTCATCAGGCTCAATGGTTAATCCTGCAACATGGACTCCGCAGATTTTGAACATAGGAACATTTGGAGTATTACCAGCGCTCTCATTTACGTCATAGTTTTCTTCATTGAGATTAGTTTTGAACATAGACACGTAACCTTCTTCACAAAGCAGAATCCGTTCTACTTGCATGAGAAGTAGCATTGAGGAACCAACCATCTCATAGTTGCGAAAGGGGTCTCTTAACTGCAATCTTTGGATGATTGTCAATTTTTTACCAAATGTCCCATTGTTTCCAACATCTAACTTCATCCATTCGTCCAGTGATAAAGACAGCTTAATAAACTCATTGGCATCCACATCGTTTGGCCTTTTAACTTTACCATAAGAAAAGACTCCACTTGTGCCTGATGAGGCCATGTTCTTGTTAGACGGAAACCTGATACCTGAAGGTGCTCTCTCGTCTGACATGCTTGACTGTATCTTTAATCCTTCCACTGACAGAACCTCAAATTTAGTCATTGAAGTAAGAACCAGATCTTCAGGAGATGCATAATCGGAATTCATCTTAGAATACCCCAAGCCTGACCCCAGATAATCAGAAAAATTTCCCTGCATCGCAACTGACTCATGGTGCATGACTGATTGACAGGAAGGAATCGATCTGTCACAAGAATAAACGAAATGAATTAAGACTCAATAGTTCGGAAAAAGTACAGGAATTATTACAGGATTTACAAACCTTTGAAGAAATTCAGATGTATGCTCACTGTCCTGCATGACCTGCAGTACTGTTTTCCCAGTTATGTCATCTAAAGGCATCAATTCACTTGCCTGACTACACATCTTTTCGACTCCCACACATGCCCAACACTCTAATATCTCCATGGCATCAAAACCCATAACTTCAGGTAGCACAACTGATCGCGAAATTTGCATCACCAGTCTGGCATCATTTTTTGAATTACTGAAGAGAGAAGGATTCATTGACCTCAGAAAGCCACAATCACTTGTCCTGATAAATGGGCCTAATCCTTCTCCAAGTGGAGGTAGCTCTACGGGTGCTTCAACAATAGGATGGATAGGACTACCAAATCCTCCACAAGCAATCTGAGGAGAATTATGAAAATCCTCTTCATCTAGACCCCATTCTCTCATCAAAAATTTGGTTTCCACGTTCTCAAGAATTTTAAAATTCTGTTTGCTTCTTAAAGGATCTGAGATGCTTGGATCTTCAGTTTCTCTGGTGACTAGTGACAAGTGAAAGTCATCAGAAGAGAAAATAGTTCCACAACTAATTGGTGCAACTTTAGAGGATTCTGTCTGTGTTTCTGTGGTACTAAAACTAAACATGGGGCTCACCGAATCTATCGATCCTCCCTTGATGAGATGTTCTCTGAAAGTCTCTTTGTCATGATCAAAATATGTGTCTAGTTCGCTTTGGTCAGTGTCCAACATGTGAAGAAAATCATTTGCTACAGATTCTGCAAGGCGATCCAAGCTCAGTGATCTTACCAGCTTACCTTCTTTGAAACTGGATATTCTATTTAAATTACGTTCTTGATTTACAAAGTTTCCAACATCGATTGATGAACTTATGGTTGCTGCTTCGGAGGTCAAGAAATTATCGATAGCATTTTCAAGTTCCTGAAGTACTGCTTCTTCAGATAATATACCATTTTCTACATGTTTCTCATCATTTCTATCAGTTGCATCACATATATTGTTATCAAACTTGAGGGGCAACTGGAAATCTTCACTCTGATCTGATTCTGTCTCAAAGTCCTTGAAAATTTCAGAAACTTCAATTGTTTCAATAACAGCACCACCCAGACTTGAGTTAGCACCCTCTTGTAGGTCGCACAACTCCTTCAAGCGATCTTTTCCAGTTACCTCATTCATGATAGACGCACACTCATTATCATCACGAGTAGATTGTGCACGCTTTGTTTTTGGAGACCCCAATTGTTGATCTTCACAGGAACTGTCCAATTTTTGCTCCTCAAGTTTTTTATACAAGAACGAAACTGAACGAGCAAGATCTGGATCACTATTTGTGGATGTTGCATCAAGTGACGTGAAATCCATAGATCGAGAGGAAACATGAGATCTTTTGCTTGATAATTTGGATAAGCTGTCAAGCTTATGAAGCAAATTATTGGTGCTAATCCGCCCACAATCATCAAATTGATCAAATGCAGGCGGAGCCAGCACCTGCCTGTTCTCTTTCAGACTATCAGGAATTTTAACAAAACGATATGGCTCCTTTGACTTATCTTTCAATAAAGAAAACCCGAAAGTGACATTCATCATGGCGCCTTTAGCCTTGCCCGTCAGCTTAAAACTTGTAGTCCACTTCCCTGATGTCCTCCTCATTCCCTCTAATTCTTCTAAAGTGAGAGGCAGCAACCTAGTAAGATCAACCCAATGCTTCCCAGTATCAATCATGGGAGCACCAACAACAGAAGCACTAAGCAAGAATAGCTTAGGCTGATATTTTGCTGAATTCCGCGATCCACTTCTACTGCCATAAACTGAACATTGATGCATCAGAGTCTCCTGAAACTCAGCCCTCCCCTGAAATACTCGTGCAGGACGGGTTTTCAGCACGTCATCCTTCCTTTTCCATTGAACGCATAAGTTAAGGTCCTTGAACTGTGGAGGTAATCCTTCTATAGAAAGTACTTGAAGAAAGAAACAACAATTGAAGCGGCGATGAAGGATATTTGTCAGAGCTTTGAGAGGTTTCCATTTCCAAAGGGACATTTTCTTATCCTTATACAGCAAATCATCCTGGAAAACACTGGGTATAGAGTCCACATAATTGCCATTATCAAGGGACTGGGATTGTTCACTAGAAGTTGAACTTAAATCCTCCGGATCCAGAGGGGTTTTGTGCAAATAGAGGGCCTTACTAATTTCCTCGATGTCATACAATAGTTGTCCACTGTTGAAGTTGCTAAGGGTGGTCTTTGGATATTCAGCATTAGATGACATCGTTTTCACATGCTACAGATACTTCTGTTCGAATAAGAAAAGAAGGAGCACAAGAACAAAAAAGTAAGTAGGAAGGATATTTAGAGTGGGAAACAAAAATGTTCAGCCTTGTTTCGGAAGGAGCTAAGGCTGAAGGAGAATTTATCCAAGTGTTGCCTAAAATGTTAGCAACACATTCCGACATACTTTAATAAACATATGTACATTTACATAAGCTTCAATACCCTTCTACTCTTTGAGGGGTCACATGGTCCTCATCCCCAAAGACGAAAAAAGTTCAAGTTCTATGACTCTTACATTTCTGAACATCTAAATATCCATCACAATGAATTATACCATCTGTAAGTAGCTAATTTTGACAACTAACTTAGTGCATTTGCACACATATGGCGTAGTAGATTCTACATTTATTAGAGTATAGATTTTTCCTTTCTTCTAAATTCTAGCAGTAAAGTCAATAAACATCAAGATAGCACTCCCGGTGTTATCTACAAAAATCATTTGTAAGGGTAAACACAATAAATGGCATGGAATTAAGAGCTTCCTAGATGATCTTCTGTTCTAAATTATCATATACTATAAAATCAAACCATGACTGCCACATTATAGTAGCAAATTAAATAAAGGTTGCGTTTTTACTTTTTCCGAACCATGCTTGCTTCTAATCTAGGTTTGTTAGATTCTATGAATGAAAGTCCAACATCCCATGTTTCTAATCATGTATCAAACATCAAAGAGTTCAAAAGCAACAATCTAGGAAACCATACAAATCAAGCAACAAACTTTTTAAAAATCAAAACTATCATTTGATTTCTCTCTTTCTTTATCATGGTACTATTGAAGCACGTTAAGAATACAATCATTTCACATATTTTCCACCAAATATCATCCAACATATATAAAATATCTGCGAGCAAAATTTAAAGAGTCAACCATCGAAATTCACAATTGGGCAATTTTTGTGATGTTGAGGGAGTATACTTCTAAACCAACTTCTAAAATACATAAAGACTGATCCAGAGTAAACAAATATCAACAAAAATTATGTGCACAAAGATAATCAAGAACTGAATTGGACTCACCAGAATGCAAAGAGTGATTGAATATTTTCTTGAAAATGGCATTGGACAAGGAAAAGACAACCTAAATTCAAGAAGTAGCACTCAATTGAAGAATTGTGACTTTGACTAACTACAACACTTTCGTATGTTGTCAATTTTGATTTTGACAATGTTTTATACTGCTTGACTACGACTGTCTTGAGAAGCAGATTTGTTGGATTATCTTCGAGTTTTATACGGATGAAATTGTTTATAGTCAATTTAATAAAGACGGTAAATTAAAGGGCTTCATATCTTTGACCATTTATAATGATTACTTATAATCAATGGAGTAAAATGATTTAGAATTATGTAATAATGTCTCCTTCATTTTTTTAGTTATCCTTTTAGCTTAATTTTTTTATTTGAGAATAGATGTTATTTTAGTATTATAAATTATTTTTTAATGTGTTTTTGTCTTAATTTTTATTATTAACTATCCAATGATACAATGATAATAAATTGTGATTTTTACATTTTCAATATAATTTTTAATTATTTTTACTTTTTCTTCATCTATATGAGCATGGCTAAAATAATAATTAACAAGAAATGGACAATATAACTTAACACAGGATATGTTTCCTTTTTTGTTTTACTTATATTTCTCAGTCTAAATACTTAATTAAGAAACCGGTCAATGCTTATAGAAAATTAAATGATTAAATTAAGGTCGAATTAATGATATTCATTGAATACAATTATTTTCTCTTCTGTTTCTAAAGGTCAACTTCCTTTTTTCGTTATTTCCTTTCATGAAAAGTAGTAGAGGAAGAATCTAGGACATGTAATATCTATCTCCAATTCATGAAAATTAATTGGAGGTATTGGTAATGTAATTACATTTAATGGGATTAAAAGAAGAAAAAAAATGTTAAAATATATACCGAAAATTTGAAATGCTAGGAAGACTAATATTGTAACAAAAAATTGAGCCTAAAAAGACAATTAAAAATGAAAGTATTATTTCATTTTTTTTTTCATTCAAATGATAGAAGTTACAAATAACCATACGATATCATATATTACATTACTAAACTAGCAAATGGGAGTCTAAGCTCCAAATAAACAGTTTCGTCTTCTCGACTGATGAATACACGTAATCCTTGAACTTCGCTTCCTGGATGTGCAGGGGCGAAACCAGGATGAAAATCAAGGGGGGGCGAATTTTGGGGAAAAAATTAAGGGGGGGCGAAAATAGATAAAAAAATAGTTAAAAGTACCGTAAAATTGTTAAAAATGAAGCTAACAAGGCTTGAACCCATGACCTCTACCTTTTGGAGGAATGAACTAACCAACTAAGCTACACTTACACTTGATTTGTTAACATTTTTTATTATATATATCACAAAAATTCAAAAAAATCGTATATAAAATAAACGATACCGAAAAACTTAGGGGGACGAGCGCCCCCCCTCGTCCCCCCCTAGTTTCGCCCCTGTGGATGTGAGTCTGATACCCAAAGTTGTGTACAAACACCCTGAAATCCCACAGACTGGGTGCTGAAATGTTGCACACGCAACCCCGTTCCAACCTGAGACCACTTGGAAAGAGGCTCGAGTCCAGTACCACTAGGCTAAAAGTATTGGATAAAGTAATACTCCATATTTCACTTTGAATAGTTTAATTTTAATGTCTATCCTTTTATATATAGAACTGTACTAAATACAATCAAATATAATACTAATATTTTGAGATTTTTATAAAATTATTTGTCAAAATTAAAAAATATATATAATGTGTTTACTATTAAAAAGGATAATTTATAATTGAGTTGCCTCTAAAAAAGGTATTAGTGCGTAAAGTTGAATTCATAGTCTCAATTTTTTTTTTCAACAAAGTGACTTAATTTGTTTCCTCAAATACATTCCCTCAATTAATCAAATTGTTTGATAAGTTTGGTGTAAATTGTAGAGTCCTCCGCCCTCGGTTTCTGTTTAATTTATTGTTTGACAACAATCTACTCTATCAAGAATATGAAAAATATTACTTTTTTGCTCTCATTTTATTAGAGTCAATAATAGGATGATTTTATTAGAGTTAAAGATGAGTTCAAAGACAATATATTGAAAGTTATGAAATTAATACAAACCTACTACTTTTATTAAGGATAAAATAGAAGATATAGCGAAAAGATCACTAAAAATAGTAAACATTATGATGAAAAACACAAGAATTCTAGTCTAAATAATAGTATGTTAAAAAAGAGGAGATAGTATTATTTTAAGCAAAAACTTAATTATATTTTTAACCCCTTAAACCAAAAGGAGAACAATGATAGTAGTAAATTGATTTTAAAGTGGAAATTGTAATGTAAAAGCAAGGGTCTTCGCCTAGTGGTACTTGACTTAACATCTTTCCAAAAAGTCTCAATTTCGATTATTTATTTGGTGTTATGAATATAGATGTCTTTTGGTTTAGAGATATTGATTATGTAATAAGTATATCCATTAGTTATGTGACCATTAGCATTCTATGAAGAAACCTATAAATAGGACTTCAACATATTGTATTTGTACTCTCGAAGAATGCAATAAGATAATACTTTCTCCTCTATCTTGTTTCTATCTTATTCTATTATCTGTATTGTACTTTATTTATAACACGTTATCAGCACGAGTCTCTAACCAATTGAGCCTCACACTCTCGCTCTCTCAAAGTCCATCTCCATTCCAACCGTTGCTCACATTCTCACTCTCTCGAAGTACCCCATCTTACACTATCATCTCAGTCGTTTCTCTCCCTCTCGCTCCAAGGGGCTGACTATTGCCTCTCATCAGGTTATTTTTTTCATTTTGAAATTTTGGTTGAGCGTAATCACTTTTCTTTAGCTTTCTTTGTGAGTAAGAGCTATGTTGGATGTGTATTTGATGGAAAAAAAAAAGTTACGATTTTTAGTCCATAAATGAAGTTTAATGTACTTCGTTTTTTATTATATGTTGCCCTGCAATTATTATCATATTGTTCATATAGGTGGCTGTAATTAATTATTTGATAATACTGCATCAATATTGAGTGTATTTCATATGCTCTGTATAGTTTTTTAGTACTGCATCAATATTGAGTGTGTTTCATATGCTCTTTATAAAGTTATTTCATTCTATTACATAATATATTGCCAAATTTCTTTAAACCATTTTAATGTTGCCGAATATGTTTATCATATATGTTGTCGATCGGATTTGTTTATTTACATATGTTGTCCATTTTTTTTTATATAGAAATCTTCATATATTATTGAATTCGTTTATTTACATGTCAATTGATATGTTGCCTTATCATATTTGTCTATAAGACAATTTATATTTTTCTCGAAGACAACATAAAACAATTTATAAATTTGTTTTTATTTGTCCAGATGACAATTTGTTTTTGTCCAGAAGACAATTTACTTATACATTCTATAACAATATCGATTACTTTTATTATTTAATTTTATATATGTTGATGCGATTAATTTTATTATACTTATACGTTTTTGTATAGTTCATATTTTACATTTGTATGTTATATAACAATGTCAAATTTGTTATAATTAATCGGTCCAGAAGACGATTATCAAAAACCTAAATCTCGAAGATTTATCGGTAAATTAATGTGATAATTATATCACCGTCTGACAAACGATTATCAAATACCTAAATCTTGAAGGTTCATAGGTAAGTTAATGTGATACCTAAATCTCGGAGATTTATCAGTAAATAAACTTGACTTAGAGGTACAAAAGAATATTCTAGAAGATAATTGTTCAACAATAAATATTTCATCCCCGAAGAGATGAAAGTATCTTAATTATTTACACTCACAATAAATCTAGATGATTTGTGAATATATTTACTTCATACTTTCTACTATTTCATCCTTGAAGTGATGATATATTACGCAACTATTGGTGCTATGTTCTCGTGTCATTCATATTAATTCGTTTAGAAGACGATTATTAAGTATCTACACTCGGAAATTTATGAGTAAATTAATGTGATTTTTATATAGAAGTCCGGAAGGAAATTCTATAACATAATTATTAAAACAATTATTGTATCCCTGGCGTGATGAAAATATCTCTAGATTATTTGATATTCACAATTAGTCCAGGAGACTTGTGAAAATATTTCTTTTCGAGTGTTTACACTCACGATCAGTCTGGAAGACTTGGCTATGTATCGAAATACAAAGAAAATTTGTTATCACCAGTAAAGAATACTAGCCCTTATTGTATTGAGAATAAGATATATGAAATCTTATGGATCACTTATGACACTGAAGGACTCATATAAGTTGAATAGTACAACTTCAATATACATGCTTTGTTTTTGAAATGCATACGACCAATTAATGGTCTAGAAGTACCTTACATATTGAATAACATTGTTACTATTGAAATTGTGGTGATTGTTGTCATATAAATTTTATATGTACAAATTATTTATTGATCTCGGTTAACTTAATTGAATAAATTTGTGGTTATACATACGACAAAACCAAAAATACAAGTAAATTATTGAAGGATCCGGAAGAGCTAGTAAGGCCCCAGCATAGCTAATGTTTTCAATAATATAAGCAAAATTAATTTGAAGGCTCTCGAAGAGCTAGCATTTCTCAATAATATAACAAATGTATTAAAGGCTCCAGAAGAGCTAATATTTGACAATAATGTAACAATGTCAATTCAAGGCTCTCGAAGAGCTAATGTATTATTATTTGAAATCTATACCTATTTGTATCAAACCTAGAGTTTGAGATTTACGATAACTTTGTTATTTTGTATGACCGGTTAGACCATCCCGGATCATGTACGATGCGAAGAGTAGTAATATGAAACTCAATTGAATGCTAACTAGAGAGTCAATTTATTTATCAAGTTTAAAGAGTTTTGTGAGCTACATGTTGTATAAACTCCCAGTTGATTGTTAGGGGGCATGTTGTAGTACATGCATACACCCTTAATTAGTTGTTGGGAAATGTTATACTACGTGCAATTACACATGTTCCGCATCAAGCCGAAAAGTTATCATACAACCCCCCCTTATATAGTTGGTTTGGTCAGAAACCAAATGTAATACCCTTGAAATTTGACCGTGCATCGTATAATTTCAACAATATGCACGATGGATGAGTGATTCGAATTTTCATTATACCTATAAGGTATATACATTTATATACTCGGAAATAGTAATTTTCCGTTGTAATGTATCAATGTTTTCAACATTGAGGGGGAGAGAATATACAACTGGAAAATTATACTGAAATATCCTTATATTATATGATCCTCAAAATGAGTAAATATGAACTGGAAGTTCCAAGAGATAAATATGAACCAGAAGTTCAAAGGATAAATATGAACAACAAGTTCAAAGGACATTTATGAACCACAAGTTCACTACCAAACAAATTTCTGACTTCAAAATAATAATGAAATTGTATACCAGTTGTAAAGCTCAAGTTAGAGTGAAGGTTCCTGAAGAACCATTATATATCGAATAGTTCCACCATTTGAAAGCTAAAATAATAAATATTTGATGATGGTCTAGAAGATGAACACTTCCAGAAGAGGTTGATGACTAATATATCTCATGAATAAGTTAAAGATATTACAAATGTCTGGAAGATTACATGCTAATATTCATGAATATAATGAGATCTCAATTATCTTGAACATGGTGGAACGAGAAAGGAAAACGAGATTGTCGACAAGAAATATTGCATACAAATGAAAAACTCTATGTGATGCAAGCAATATGAGGATCTTAAGTGTTTAAGTGAATAGACATATATTTATGAATGGCCAAAGAGAAAAGACGCAATCAAGAGTAAACTAAACTCATTGTATAAGGTGAGAAATATAGACCTGAAGTCTAAGAAACTATGATACGGTTACAATTATATTGGGTATTGCTAAACTCACTATATAATTGAGAAATTTAGACCTGAAGTCTAATGAAACATGAAATTAGTGCATTATATGTATTAGGTGGGTACTTGTGAAAATAACTGAAGTAAGTTTTGTCACAAAGTATTGGTACCCTATGCACTAAATAATTTATACGGTGTCACAACACATCTATTGATAAAGGGTATTAAAGTTGTATTTGTTTGGTAGCAACAAAATATATCCTCTTGAAATGCGTATACGACTTATATTATAGCATGTTAATAATAAGTATACATGAAAACATGTAAAAAGATCTATGATGCGTCAAGCACAAATCTGTACATATATGGTGCCTGAAGCACATATATATGTTCCCGGGCACTTAACTCAGCTGAGTTAATATGATAAATACGTGAATAAAGTGAAAGCCATCTGGAAGATGGATTACAGTTCGAACTGCATTGTTAGACATTTTTTGTATTGTCTTTCTATTTAATTTCACGTGAATATATAAATCTATCGATAGTATGTCATATATGCTTTATTTTGCAGTATTATTACATGCAATGTGATTATATGATATATTTGTTTGTTTATTATGTGGGGTCAAACGTTTCAGTTAATTTGTGTGAGTTGATGTGAATCTTACATATCTTCATTTGATAACTTATATAACTATTCTTGTTGATAACCTGAATATTCATGATATCACTGAAGATCCGATTCTAAATTATAGAAACTCCAGAAGAGTTCTCAATTACTAAATTATCATGAATAAATAGCGCAGTAACTCTAGAAGAGTTCTCAATTGCTAGAAAATTGTCTACAAAAAGGATTTGGAATCAGATACCTTGTAAAGGTGTATCCAAGCTAATTCAGCTTGGTCTTGAGGATGGAAAGATATGAATTTGGTCTTGAAGAATCAATTCTAATGTATATCTTACAAAGGAACACATGATTGTGCGACCATGCAAGATAAGTGATAATGGCATGATTTGGACATGCTACTGATGATTTCATCAGGGGGGACATGATATGCATTGTAATCTTTTTCCCTTCACCGAGTTTTTTCCCACTGGGTTTTTCTTGGTAAGGTTTTTAATGAGACAATTACTTGAGGCATATCTAAGGAGAAATAACTCTCTTTTTCCACTAGGTTTTTGTCCACAAGGTTTTCCTAGTGACTAATTAACCAAAGAAGGTTATGAGAATGATATTATATGACATTGTATTGAATGTAAAGATGAGGAAGCTAATTTACGATAATGAAAGTATTATTGGAACTCCTGAAGAGCATCCACAAGTAATAAATCTATTGAAGAACAAATTTGCTATAAAATATTATTGATATGTTTCATTGAGCACCTCAAATGTTATAATATCACTAGATGTGAGTAAATGCGCATTATTAATGCAAAGAGAAAATGCAAAAGAATTATTTGGTCCTGAAGTACTATATAATATAAGTGATAGTAAAGAAGTGATTGTTTTGTTTGTATTACAAAATTCCAATTAAGCTATTGCGGCAGATTACACCATTTATCAACACAAAGGTTTTGATGAATTTAAATGCACAATAGATATGCGATTGTTCCAGTGGAGCATATTCAATTTATAGAAAACTGGTTGTGTAGATGTGTAAATACTTATATAATCTATGTTGAAAGATCATATACATGATGAACATTTGATAGTGATCATTTCACTACGTTTTATGAAACACTATATCGACAATATCACCTAAACAAGCATAAATTTTAAATACACGAAGAAAAACGTGAATGCGTTTGATTGATAAATTTGATCCAGAAGATCATATTACTTGTGTTTAATAATATGAAAATTGTTCCGATGACCTTGTGTGAGAAAATGATTTTGCAAGTATTACACAACCAAATAAGGATGTATCAAATGGGATACAACAAAACACATATCATCAAAATTCTTCTTTGTGGAAAAATGATGATTGCCACATCGGTTATATGACAATTTGGAAGATGTTGTCACTAAACTACTCTGTGACAATTTGGAAGATGTTGTCACTTAACTACTCTCTACCTCAACTATGAAAGATCATCCAAGATATGGGACTACGTTGACTAAAGGATGTAAAATGATGTGGTCATGAGGGGGAGTTAATACGCGTTGTACTCTTTTTCCTTGATCCAGGTTTTTGTCCCAAACGGGTTTTCCTATCAAGGTTTTAATGAGGCAACATTATATGCGTATATTGGGAATGATGTACTCTTTTTCCTTCACTAGGATTTTATCCTATAAGGTTTTTCCTAGTAAGGTTTTAACGAGGCATGTTCTTGATTATTAGACATCTAAGGGGGAGTGTTATGAATATAGATGTCTTTTGGTTTAGAGATATTGATTATGTAATAAGTATATCCATTAGTTATGTGACCATTAGCATTCTATGAAGAAACCTATAAATAGGACTTCAACATATTGTATTTGTACTCTCGAAGAATGCAATAAGATAATACTTTCTCCTCTATCTTGTTTCTATCTTATTCTATTATCTGTATTGTACTTTATTTATAACATTTGGAATGTAGACTTTAATTTACTTAGGTTGATATGTATAGTATTTGTAATTTCTATTTTTTAAGGGAAAAAAAAATCAAAGTGTAAAATACATTTTAAGAAACTATTAGAAATCTTTGTAGAAAATCATTTGTTTAATATGTGCATGTACATGGCAGCATGGCTCATGTCTTGCACAAATTAATCTCGCTTTCCTCTTTACAACTTTGTAACCTAATATGGCTTCATACATGCAATTATTTCATCCAATAAACATCATAAATTGAGTATATTAACAAGGCTTATTTTTATTTTACACCCTGAACTATGACGAAAGTTTTAAAGTGTACCCTAATACTATTTTAAGTCTTAAATTACACCCTATATTATGGTTTGTCTCATTTTGTCCCTGAAATGCCAAAGTTAGATTGAATTTCGTTTTACAAGAAAGGTAAATTCGAATTATCACATATATTAAACTTTTGGGGCATTTTTTATAAATAGTTAAACTTGTAAATTAAAAATTAACTCCAACCTCGTTTATTTTCTTCATCAATCCCCACCTCTATCCCACCCCGCCCAACATCATTATCAGGCTCCCATTACTGTTGGGGCACCAGTAATACATACGAATCTCCTTTGTAATTTTTGAAGTAGTAGCATGTAATCATATAAATTTAACAAGAAGTCCAATGAACATTACAAAAACCATACATCTTAATTGTATGTCTCATCAAAGTTTATTATTATCATTGTAATTCATCTTCTTAACTCGTGTATGTGTTGCCTAGTAAAAAATGCCTCAAAAGTTTGGCTTATTTTCATTTTGCACCTTGAACTATAACGAAAGTTTTAAAGTGCACTCTAATACCATCCTAAGTTTCAAATTGCATTGATACTATATATGGTTTGTCTCATTTTTTCCCCTTAAATGCCAAATTTAGATGGAATTTCGTTTCGCAAGAAGGGTAAATTCTAGGGGTGAAGATGGACCGGTTATGCCGGTTTTTTACCCCAAAAAAAAAACCAATCCGATATTTCGATTTTTTTAAAACCAAAAACCGAAACCGGTCCGAAAACCGAAAAAACCGGTTCCGGTTTTTTGATCGGTTTTGGGCCAATTTCTGGACCAACATAAAATGGGCATGTTCAGGTTTATTTTTGGTCCAATTTTTTTATGGTTCATCATATTTTAGCCCATTTTTTGCCTAGTTTGTAATAAACAACACACTACACCTAAAAAAAAATAGGCATGTTATTGATAAATTTGTAATTAATGCCACCTCTTATGTCTAATATGATTACTTGGATCACATCGTTAGTTTATGTCCAACTATTTCATCTATAA
Source organism: Echium plantagineum (assembly GCA_003412495.2). Taxonomy (NCBI): domain Eukaryota; kingdom Viridiplantae; phylum Streptophyta; class Magnoliopsida; order Boraginales; family Boraginaceae; genus Echium; species Echium plantagineum. The sequence continues at coordinate 24,048,970 of CM016561.1, read as the reverse complement.
TATTGCTTAATTTCTAAATTTAAGAAAAAAATGACTGCAATCGGACCGGTTCGGTTTTATAACCGACCGGTTTTTTAACCGGCGGTTTTTTTCCAAGAAACCGAACCGATCCGATCGGTTTTTTTAATTTTAAAAACCGATCTGATCGGTTAAAAACCGACAAAAAAACCGCCGGTTCGGTTCGGGACGGTTCGGATAAAAATCCACATCCATTTTCAGCCCTAGTAAATTCGGATTATCACATACTCCCTCCATCCCTAAATGATTGTCACATTTTGACTTTTCGTGGTCAACAGGTTGATGAAGAAAATGAAGGGGGTGGGCTTAGTTTTAATTTACAAGTTAGTCATTTGTAAAAAGTGCCCAAAAAGTATGTGATCATCCAAATTTACCCTTCTTGCAAAATGAAATTTCATCTAAATTTGGCATTTGAGGGGGCAAAATGAAACAAACGGTAATATAGGGTGCAATTCGAGGCTTAGGATAGTATTGGGTGCACTTTAAAATTTTGGTTATAGTTCAGGGTGCAAAATGAAAATAAGCCCAAAAGTCTAATACTCCCTTCTTCTAAATGATTGATGCATTTTGACTTTTCATGGTCAACAAAACACAATTTCAAACAAAAATATCTCATATTCTACATATGAAAAGATTATCAAAAGTTGATAGTTCAAAAATATATATTGAGACAGATCTAACAAGATATTATATGACTATATTATTTCTTATTGGTTAATGAGAATTATTGATCAAAGTTATTAAAGTTTGACCATGTAAAGTCAAAATGTACTAATCATTTAGGGACAGAGGGAGTATATGATAATCCAAATTTACCATTCTTGCAAAACGAAATTCAATCTAAATTTCGCATTTGAGGGGCATAATGAGACAAACCGTAATATATGGTGCAATTTGATAGGATAGTATTAGGGTGCACTTTGAAACTTTCGTCATAGTTCAAGGTGCAAAATGAAAATAAGCCTATTAACAAAGAAGAATCGGAAATCAGACCATCAATCCGAAGACGTCTCATAAACAACCTCGGCTTGAATTCATGCATAATGCAAGCCGAAATCCAATAAACAGTTCTAGTTCGGTAAAAATTGCAAGGTGACACAAAGTGGCAACGACCTCAACTCGTCAAGCTACCTCAACTCGTCAAGCTTTCATCGAACGTCAGTGGCGGTATTTCATTGTTGAAGTATTAGTCAACAGTTGAAGCATCAAAGGATAATTTGTGAAAAGAACAAAGCTCGTGTAAAAAATCATCATGAGCAAATATTAGCAGTTGGAAAGCAAATTATCACAATTCTAATGCAACAAGTTATATGATCTACCAAGACTAATACTTTTTTTGGATAATTTAATCAAAGTAACGCCTATAGTCCGATGTTGCACAGGACTGCAAAACATTGATTCTGAAATCTACGTCTTTTCTTTGAGAAGCGCCTTGTGCTTAAACCCTGTTACAGAGAAAACATGATAATAAGTTACAACAGTTGTGAACTCAACCAGACACTCCCCCGCCATCTACAATTGTCTTCATGTTAGCAAACTGGTAACACAAATAATAACACAAGTTGCAGCAATTGTTTGTTTTGCCAGGTCTGGATCGCTCTTGAAACTCAGTGCTTCATGGACATACACACAAATAAACAGGGAAATTGAAGAAAACAGCTAAGTGGGAGAAGAAGAACAACAAAACATAAAATTCAAGAAAAGAAATTGTTCGCAGTAGAGAATAGAGACAATATTAAGATCAAAGAAGAGAATATTTTAATCAAGGTTTCAGTTTGTATTCACACTTTTGCAAGTAGGAACTGCACACTATTACCGGATTAGGAATCACATCTGACAAATATAAAAGTAAGTACAGTAGAAGCATTTGAAAGTTCAGAGAGGACTGCAATCAGTGTAGAACTCGGCATATATAACAACTGGGTCTTGCTACTTGAATAAATAAATTCATATATAAGATGCACATCCAGTGAACAATAGATCAATGTAAGCTAATTGAATGAAGTTACTATATCACTTCACAGCACGAGGCATGCCTTGAAGGTCCACACAAATTTCGCCTAAATACATCGCTTATTTGTGTATTTTCTAGATTTGCTTGTATTTCTTTCCAGTTATAGGGATAAGTATGCAACTATCTGATCTGAAGGGGCATAATGCTAGACAATAAGGGCATAAGAAAGGGTCACATGTTCTCATACAACTGCATGTGGTTAAGCTCATATATAAGATGATTGGGTTGCCTCACAGCTCACCCCAGGCTAAGAATATTCCATTCTCAATAATAATGGAAGGGTTACAGTTCGTTGATGCATGAGACACATTATTCAGCCATGCCAACTAATTCATATTATTCTAACCAAATCAAAATGGATCACTACACTACCTATGCTCTTATCTATTGTGAAGTAGTAGATAGCGTTTACACTTCACTCTGGGTCATTTGGAAACAGCCTCCCTGTTTCCACAGGGGTGAGGCTGCATACTATCCGACCCCCTCCTACCCTGCTTAGGTGGCAGCCTATATAGAGGCATTGGGGCATGTTGATGCATATGTAGAGACAAGTGGTGGCTTGTTGCATGTCAAATAGCAACCAGGCACCTTCAGCGAGGTGCGCCAAGCTGGACTAGACAACGCGGGCCATGAGAGTCCAAAAGAGACAACTGTTGCATTCGCCAGTAAAATCATATTCACATTAAGGAGCACATTCCATCTGAATCCAACATTCCGACTTTAACCCCTCAACCTCAATAAGAATAAGTCTATTACAAAATCAATTATGTAAATAAAGCTAAAAAAGATATGAATTCGCACATATTTACACATACACACAACTTTAGATACAGCCACTGATTTCGTCCAACAAACAAAATCATTCATTAAACTGGCTCATTGACACTACAACATAAAGACAACAGAACCAGTTCACTAATGTATTACCTTTATCTTTAATGTTACAACTAGTTAGAGCAAGTCTCAGGAATTGCCAGTGGGAGCGGTAGAATCTGTCAGATTAGCCAAAGCCTCTATACCATCAGCTTCCAAAAATCTGGCCAAATGTTTATCATCCAAATGCTTCTGCAGCACTCAGGGGTTGACAGTAAAGATGGTACTCACTATAAGCCACTAAGATTTTGGAGAAAAACAACACCTCATAAACCATCAGTAAAGAAAATGTTACCACCACCTCTCGAAGATTCCGAGGTTTCTTTTTCAAATTGTAAAAATTAACAAACCCGTAGACTAAAATTACATACATACATTTGATTCAAATCAAATAATAATTATTTTGTTAACACCGCAGTACAAAAAAGTCGACCTATATTTTCACACAGACTTGAGTTTATATTTGAAAGGCCAACCTTCGAAATTTGACAGTAGACAATTGTTTGGGATGGAGGTAGGAATAAATTTTGCTTCAAAGAATGAAGAATGTTGTTCTAGAATTGCACTTACAGCTAAGCATTCTCTATATTTTTGCCACTCGGAAACACACTCTTCTCTGTCCCATTGACCCTTCAAAAACTTCTCAGCGTACCATCTGTAATTACGGTACAATCAAATCATAACATTCACAATAAACAATACCAGTTCTTTAATCGATGCATTTTTATCGATTAACACTTCTTAAATAATCATTAACAAAAACGAGCGTAACAGATTAAGTTTTGAATACAATAATCAATAAATAGCAACAGATTCTATATCGACTAACTCTAATCAACTAAACCCATTTCTCGAATAATCAAAAACAAAACTAGAGACTTAAAGATTGAGTTTTTAATACAATATGCATCAAGAACAAGAAACAACCCACTTCTTGAATAAATGATAACCAAAGCAAAGAGTCAAAGATTGAATTTTTAAAACAATATTAATCAAGTAGTAAGAAACAAATTACTGTATGAATGAACTTTAATCAAGAAAACACATTTCTTGAATAATCACAAAAAAAAGAACATAGATAAAGACTGAGTTTGTTTAACTTGTTGAAGCAATTGTGGTAAGCTGTTCTGAGGTTGGCGCAAGGCGAAGTGGACAATGAAGCTTTGGTTTTCTTCTCCCCCAAAATTCCCATTTTTCTTGATTTATTGGGCGGCAAATTATGGAATTTTCTTCAAAATCGTTTTGCTTTCAGGCAAAATGAAGCTGATTTAATTATCAATTAAAAGATTAGGACTCTATAATAGTACTCCATTATTCTTCATTACTCCCCCTTAAGAGGTAGCGCAGCCACTACTAGTAAAATATAAATTGAGTTGATTTTTTAAGTATATTACTAATAAAATATATACGGAGTTGATTATTTTTTTTTTTTTTTTTTTTTTGTAAATTAGCGATGAGGTGAGATTCGAACCCATGATCTTCTGGCCACTGGCGAGAGCCTTTTCCACTAGGCTATTCGAATATCTCAAACGGAGTTGATTAAATTAGGTCAATTACGTTATAATTTCGTGTAACAAATTCAATCAAGAAAATGTTGATATAAAGAATTGGCTAATTTGTTGGTTGTCCCCTATACTTAAAATTTTGTTTCAAATTGCCCCCTATTTTACTGGTTGTTTCAGATGTGCCCCTGGGCCTCTTTAACCCCGTTTTTTCAATTAATCAGGTCAAAAGTTGATAATCAGTTGTACTATGACGCGTGCAGGTCACTCACAAGGGTTGGACAAGGGACAAAATAGTCAGTTTACATCTCTTCAATTATATTGACCCTATTAAAGCCAATTAAAGTCGTTGGCCTTCCTTAAATTCATTGTTTGTTCTTCGAAATCTCTAAAGCTCCAAATTTTTTGTCTTGTTTTCTTCTCTAAATCTCTTTTTCTTAACATTCGAAAGCTGAGGGGCTAGTTTCTTTATGGGTCTACAGGAATTCGATGTCATGTGTTGGTGTGAGAGAGCGGTTTTTGAGTGGGTAAGCTTCACAGAGAAAAATCCGGTGGTCGTCGATTTTGGGAATGGGTTGATGAACTTGTATCTCCACTTGCCAGATCTGTTATGAGTGAGAATTTAAAAAAGGCTAAAGGAAGAGTTAGGGTTTTGAGTTTGATTTTGTTATTTTTGTTCGCAATTATAGTGTTTTAGCATTCGGAATGGATAGTGCAGATGATTTCACATGTAATTGCAATTGTGCTCATACTGAATTCTCGAGCTCTACCAAATAGGAATTGGGGTAATATTAGGTTTTTCAATTGGCATGTGTTATGATATTGTTGTGTTATGAATGTATAATGAAGGTGTATGAATGTGTTATAACATGTTGTTTGGTCTCAATTCGTCCAGATCTGATGTCTATTGGGCAATGGTTCAGGTTTGGTGGTTATGACTGATATGCCCCTATATTATGCCCCATATACTATTATCCCGAACCTAATTCTGGAAGTAACAGTTCTAACAGATTGGTAATCAGCCAATGTCAAACCAAGTAAATCCAAGACAAATATAAAAAAGTGACTTGAAAAAGCAAGAGAAGAAAAGACATAATATTCCTTTCATGCCAAAAGATGACAAATGAAAGAGACATTATATTCTCCACTTGATCAAAGTACCCAATAAATAACATCAAAAACTTCACCTACCACATATCTAACACATTTAAGTTCTTACATTGGTCAACAAAAACGAAAAAAAACTTAATTTTCTAGATTAAGCCTCATATGAGGAAGCTTGTTAAGATGAGGAGCCTCCAGTCCTCATTTTTTTTGCCTTAGTAGGCTGACTTCCATCTTGAGGTCTCTTAGGCCAGGTTCTGGCATTGTGGCCTTCACCACCACAAACCTTGCAGTGTATAATAACCCCTTTCATAGAGACCTTGCAAACTCCGTCGGTTTCCTTCCTATTCGATGCTCTCGATTCGGCTAACCTCTTAGCCTCCTCTCTTCTTTCTTCAACACTTTGATTTCGACATCTCTTAGGTCGATTTGGAAGTATCTTGATGTCAGGTGGAAGAATGGGTGGGTATGGACTTGTTGTCCAGAAAACAGGTCTCCTCAATGGCTCCAGGAAGTGGTTATACACCAAGAACTAATTGCTCAAAAGATAAGCTCAGTGCACATACTTTCTCGGATCCTTTTTCTGTGATTTGTACACAAAGACAGCATGAATACAAGGGGTCCCTCCTAACTGCCATGAACCACACGAGCACTCTTTCTTTTGAACACCACCACGAAGCTGTAATCTGCAGACCTGACTTCGTACCTTGGGGATCCAGATGGCACGGTGATGAAATCATCAATTTTCTTCTCCCTTTCATTCAAGAGTTCTTCAACCTTGGGACAAACTGTTCCCTTCCACTTCAACTTCTTTTTTTCACTCCTCATGTATCCTTGTCATGACTGTGTGGTATATGGTGTTCAACATGGTAATAATTGGTTGATCTCGTGCATCTAGGATAACCATATTGAACGACTCCCCCCAATTGCTGACCAGTTCTGCGCAATTCCTTCCAACTCGAAATGCAGATCTGGTAAAATTTTTTGGATCTATTTTCCTCAATTGTTCGTAACCATCAGGACAAACAGCCTTCAGTTTCTGCATCCTCGCTTCAAAAATTGGTACAATTGCAGCCCTTGCGCACTTCCACATCAGTTTCTTCAACATCCTCCCCGGGAATTTCTTGCTCCAATTTGAGTGCAGATGTCTAGCACACATCCTGTGTTCTGCATGAGGCAGTTCTCTGCTTATTGCATTCTCCAACCCCTGCAATTGAATGAAGTTAGAAGAATAGGGGTAGAGTAATGAAGATGGCAATAACAAAAAGGAAAAGAAGAGGGGGCAAAGTATTGGGGGCATACCAGAAGAATAGAAGAAAAGAATAGAAGAGAGGCAAAGTATAGGGGGCATATAAGAAGAATAGAAGAAAATAACAGAAGAGAGGGCAAGGTGTAGGGGGCATACTAGATGTATAGAAGAAAAGAACAGAAGAGGGGGCAAAGTATAGGGGGCATACCATTTGTTGGTCAGTAATCAACACCCAGGAGTTCGGCTCTCATTCCATCTGTATATCTTCCTTCAATAGTCTTACAAACCATGTCCAAGAGTCTGTGTTCTCCACTTCAATCACTGCTCAGCCCCATGCTATAGGGTAGATGTAATTGTCTCCATCCATTCCCACGGCTGCTAGAATTTGTCCCTTGATTGTCCCTTTCAAGAAACAGCCATCAAGGTTTACAATTCTTCTACATGCCGACAGAAAACCTTTTTCAATGGGGCTGGGGACACATAGATTCTTTCAAACTTCTGTTCATTAAGTTTGGTGATGACAGTTGACCAAGGCATTATGTCGAGCAACTCCTTGGCATAACTCCACAACCTACTAAACTGTTGCATCTCATTGCCATAAATCAAATACCCGGCAGCTTTTATAGCTCTCCATGCCGTGGATTTGCTAATCTACACCTTGATGTCACAGAAAATGTCCCCATGAAAACCTTCAAAGCTATACTTGGGTTTTCTCGCACTTTGTTGACGTACCTCTTCGCTAACCAATTAACTGAAATAGTGGGATTTTGTTTGACGTCCAACATGTATGCTGGTCATACAAGGTCTTTATTGAATAGTCATGTAATACCCGGCCCAGAGTGGGTGATGTGATATGTTTGATATGATTTGATTGGTACTACTCATACCATCAAGATGCATCTTCTTTTCGGTAGCCCAACTCAGAAGAACTCCAAAGTTAAGCGTGCTTGACCTGGGGTAATTCTAGGATGGGTGACCCACTGGGAAGTTTTCCAGTGAGCACGTGAGTGAGGACAAAACGTGCTGGAGAGACCCATGGTGGTTTGTGAGGCCAGTCCATCAAATCAAATAACGTTCCGACCCGATTTCGGGGGGCGGGGCATTACAAATGGTATCAGAGCCGAGCCGTCCGGAATAGTGAGATGAGTCTCACACGGATGGTACGGTCCTGGATGTGGACGTGGGTGTGGATGTGAATGGGCTCAACGAGGACGTTGAGTGTTTAAGTGGGGGAGATTGTAATACCCGACCCTGAGTGGGCGATGTGATATGTTTGATATGATTTGATTAGTACTACTCATATCATCAAGATGCATCTTCTTTTCGGTAGCCCAACTCAGGAGAACTCCAAAGTTAAGCGTGCTTGACCTGGGGAAATTCTGGGATGGGTGACCCACTGGGAAGTGTCCCAATGAGCACGTGAGTGAGGACAAAAACGTGCTGGAAAGACCCGTGGTGGTTTGTGAGGCCAGTCCATCAAATCAAAATAACGTTCCGACCCGGTTCGGGGGGTGGGGCATTGCAAGTCACTAGTGTTATCAATTGTTGAGCAGAACACAAAAACTCACAATCATGCTGAATACGCTTCGCACGTATTCTGTTACCATCATTCTTAGCAAATCTCACGGGCTTCCTTAATTGCACTGCATATTCTTTGACCAGTTTTCTGAAATCGACAGCACTTTTAAAAATCATGTTAGGCTCTAACACCGGATGTTTTAAGTGGATTGAACTGTTGTATACTAGAGGGCTTTTTTCTTCCGATTAGAGCAAGCCTCATCTCCATATTCTTCTCCACTTAAATCATGTAAATCTTCAGAATGATGAAACACTTCATGCTCAAGTGGCCCAACTTCATTAAAAACTGGTCCCATGTCCTCAAGGGCGTCCTCCTCGCAATTGTGGCATAGACCTTCTTCAACCTCATACTATGCTTCATTATTTTCTTCCCCCATTTCAACTTCATCTTCAAACTCATACTCTTGATCAAACTCATTTCTCTAGAAAACTCCTCTGTGTCTATGTGGATATCGTCAAAGAATGATATGTCGTGATCAATCATAACAGCATCACAATCTACTTCACCCCCGTGTACTTTATCCCCTTGTACTTCACCCCCTGTACTTCATCCATCTGTCCTTCACCCCCTATAGTCCTTCACCCCATGCACTCCTTCACCCCTGTCAATTACTACATCCTCAACAACTGGCCCCGACATTCCATCCCATCAACTGCTACATCATCAGCAACATCATCTATTCCTATCCCCTCATCATCAACCTCCTGAACAATTTCCATAACATTATCCCAACCTCCATCTTTTCGTACCCCTTCATCATCAAGCTCCTTGTCATTTTTCCACTCTAGCAGCAATACTCCCACATCTTTGACCCCACTATATTCTTCTGCAGGTAGTTCTTCCAAAGTAGCTTTAGGCCATCAATTCCTAATTTGGCTATAGGGCTCTTCTAACAACAAACTCTTTAAAAATTTAAAGCTAGGGTGGGTTGTATTATACCAATTTCCCTAATACCCTTCACCTACCCAAGCATATCATCTACATCTTGTTGTGCCTTTAGTTGAACCAAATCATTGGTCAACGACGCTCCCAGTTTCTTGTACCAAAAAATGCATATCCCTGTCATTCCCATGTCTCTCAGACACCTATACAACCACAACAACGTCATCCTACAAGGCTCACAATAATCTAAAAACCTAACCCATCCACCACTATACACACGCTGCCCGCAAAATTTTTTAAACCTTCCATTGCCCCTAAGCTTTATGGTGAAAAAGTCATTTTTGTTGGAATTTTATACAAGTTTTACATATCAAATTATGTAAAATCGTATGAAGGATCAAATACATAGTTCTAAGAGTTCACATTTAACTATGACTTTGTGTGTATACCTCTTGAAGCGTGTTTGAGTTGCGCAGCGGAAGAGCAACCAGTGTTCCTCTCTCTAGTTAGTCAACACCAACACTAGCTTGATTCCTTCCCTGAAGCAACTAGAGCTTGAGTGTATTTGACAAAGAATGAATCAAGAAAGAAACGATTTTCTTCTCTTGATGTTATTCAATTGGCTTGTTTGACTTTGAATTCAAACACAATTAATATTGTATTAATTGGTGCTTAATTGTGGAGGCGTTACGTCTTTGGGTTTAATGTGATTAAACCGCAAATTCATCACACACTTTTAACCCGGAAGTTTCAATCATATTGAAAATCAAGTGCATTGTATGTGCGTGAACTTCTAGGATCGAAATGACATTAGCCATATGTTAATAAAATATCAACCAAGTATTTTACTAACATATAAATCATGAGCGGGCCCTAGTAAAACCATCATGACCCCTAATGCATTTCGAATTCATTCAGCACGTATATTATTGTCAAACATAATATACGTATGAACTTAACTTTAAATAAGTAATCACTACGAACAATCAAATTGTTCAACGGGCACTTATTCTGACGTGTCAAACACCTCATAATTCTAACAATTTTGTTTCCCTGTAAACAAGGTTCCAACAAAATGCATGTTGTTAGTAACCAAGAAATCAGAAATTTGCAAAAACCCTAGTGTAATTGAACAAAAATTGAACTTTAATTACCAAAATCTAGAGGCAAACGATTACCCTCTCCTTCTTCTCTCCAAAATCGAGGTATTTCTTCAGACACAATCTGGTCATACCACCAGTCCAACTATTCCTGACTCATTTTCCACCTTTCTTGCTTTGCGGGAGCAATTATTGATGGAGATTGATGAAGCAGAAAATGGGTTTAGGTTTTGGCGGGGGTTTGAGTTCTAATAGAAACTGAAGAGTTTAGTGAATGATTTTGATTTTGATTAGGAAAGAAATTAATTATATAATATTAGCTTGCGGAGTAAATAGGTGCGTCTGATTTTGGAGGGGTAGACATGTCTTTTCAACTTTTGGCCCGATTAATTGAAAAAAATGGGTTTAATGAGGTACACGGGGCACCTCTGAAACAACCAGTAGAATAGGGGCAATCTGAAACAAACTTTAAAGTATATGAGGCAACCAGCAAATTAGCCTAAAGAATTAAACTCAAGACTTTGCGGTGATAACAAGGTCACGTACTCCAATAACTTAAGTAACCCTATGGAACTACTCCCTCCGACTCCTCTTAAGTATTTTATTTGAAGGATGTTTTTATGCGAAGAAAATAACCATTTTACCATTTATTATTTTAGTATAAATATAGTTCATGAACTATACTCATAATGAAAGTTCACACTTTGACACGGGGGCGGACCAATAATATAATACGTGATACCTTACATAAAAATAAATAGTTCAGAATTGCATAAATTCTCGTTAACGCGAGGCAACCTAAACTCTACATTACTAGAGATCGCAAAAACCTAACAAAACCTAAGAAGATCGTAGGGGTAAAATATAGAATATCCCACTTGCAGATGTGTGGGAATCTTAGCAGTGTTTGGGTTGCCAACGCCTTTCATATTTTAGAAGAAGCACCTCCTTAGGAAACCTTTGTTGGAGAAGTATCAGGGTGTCTTTTCTTAGAAAAGATTTCCTTGATGGTAGGATAACTTTCCTCCACAATCTCCACTGAATCTTTCTCTTAGATATCCGAGGAACGCAGTGCTGTTACCGGTCCGGGTATCCACTCTCTTGGAAATCGGACAGATAGGTCACCGGTTCTACCCGGTCCGGACGGTTAATCTTATCGGATATATTAATACCGTTCTGATAACTTATCGGTTGGATACCGGTCCGGACCGGTTCCGGGTATATCCGATAAAAAACACATATAATTGGAAAAAAAACCTTCAAAAAAGTCCAAAATCTATAATATAATATCTAAAAATTAATATCAAATATTTTACTGGATACTTTATCGGGTAACTTATTGGATGCCGGTTAATTATGTATATCCGTTGCAGGACCGTTATCTTACCGGGTGGATAAACGAACCGAGAATTTCGGACCGGGTACCGGGCGGATCTCGGTTCTCCCAGCCGATAACAACCCTACGAGGAAGCATTAGTTGAGACCTACTGATTCACATTTTGTAAGCCTTCAATCTAACGCAATGTAGACCCTAATGCATCATCACCCACCTTCTCAAGAGAACTTCTTTCTTACCTTGCCTATGGGGAGGGTACTCATTTAGCTTAGCGGTGAACTCCAAATCTGCATCGGAATCCTGTGGTTCGGCCCCAACGAAAGAGGGTAGGTGTTATGTGTAAGAAAATTGTCAGAAAAAGCGGATATTTTAGCGCATGGTAATATGATTGTGGAAACCCTATGGGTCGCCAGCCACCGAAAGTGTTGAAAAACATTTAAAAGGGCACTTAACGTAAATACTCCTGGAGGAGTCGAGGCTCGAGGAGGAGAGAATAAGTTCCCCCTACATTCATCTCGTTCCTCACCAAAGCTTCATTATAAAGGTACACATTTGAGATTTTTCCGTCCATGTTAATACCTGCGAGGCATTAAATGACAAAATCTAGCATAATAACACGTCATGTTTATGGGGAAAGGGAAAAGCTGATAAAATTATTGAAGAGTCACACGACTATGGAAAAGACTATTCAAACTATTTAGATTAATTCAAAAAAAAGGAAAAAGTTGAACGGATAATATTCTCAAAAACCCCAAACCTTTAATTGAAATTCAAATCAATCTAAGCTAGGGATTTGGGTGAAATCATACATGCAAATCAGAGAGAGTCCTTATGACTTCCTTCCCCGTGCCTAAAAGTCCATATTTCACAAAGAACATCATGAAGAGTTCTTCAAAATTGGACAATTATTTTGAAACAACTACATAATTTTTCAGATTTAGTAAATAAAGTAGGTAGAGAAGAATTCTTACCGGTTATGTAGAATTAATGGGTCAAAAGGAGGTATTATGAATGAAATTAGGACTAGCTTCACGAAAATTTCAAGACAAGCGAGAAAGTTGCAGAGAAAAAAAAAAAGTTGAAGACGACCAAAAGTGAGAAAAGTACAAAATGAACAAATAACTTACCTTTTATAGATAACCAAGGTTTCACGTCACCGGCATACTCTTCGAGGTTAGGGTTCGTTGGGGAGTAGTTTCGAAGATCCAAAAGATGGGTGCAAAATTGGTTGGTGAGGCCTTTGTTTATTTGTTGTTGTTCATCTATGAAGGTTCGAAAAAAAAATACTAAGTAGGATGAGACCTCACACTCAGCAGATAAATGAGACAAATGACGGAGACCTAATTTGTACTATTGGGCTGGTCCGTACACCTCTTAAGGTTACAACTCATAACAACCTAGGAACCCTTCCCTCGGTCCGGTCAAGTCTCACGCCATCGTCCCCTTAGGAGTATGCCAGGTGTCCCCATTTCAAGGGTGAAGTGCAATTATTCTCTTTCCTTACTCGTATAAATAGTACTTATAGTCATAGTACATTATATGAGGCAATTTAACTCTACTTTGATTTGGCATATTACTCTCTGACACTGCTTTTGAATCTTTAGTGACTTAAGCATCGAAGTGGTTGTGGTCGTACCCAATCACACTTTCAGGTAGGACGGATCCCTTGAACTCGGAACATTCGCTGTCACCTAATATCCTAAGCGAACGCGGAAGGAAATTCCACAGAGAACTGTTTCTACTAGACGAACTCCCAACCCACAAGGTCTGGTTGCGTAGTAATTTCCCTGTTGCACACGAAGAATCGCTAAGTCCAGTAAATCCAAAATTTACAGATCCATGTGAATATTCACAGTCCAGTAAAACACTGAGTCAAATTCTCGAGTTAAATTATTCAACTCCACTATTGAGTCTTGGATACAATTCATGTTGGATAAAAAGCCTATAAAATTATAATTCTGACATAAATTGTAAAAAGAGAAGGGTTTTTCTAAAATGTGCCTTTAGGATACAGGTTAAGAAACTAATAAGGGAACATAATTTATAATTAATTGTATTTAAAATTTGAATGTTACCTTTTATATGCTTACGAATATTACCTTATATACTTATGAATATTAAATTATATTACTATATTAAGTATTAAATTATACTCATTACCATATTAGAAAGACCCAAAAGAGAAAAAGGAAAATTATAAAAAATTGGAAAAGTAAAAAAAGTGAAGCCCAAAACACAAAATCTAAAACAAGAAAACCCTAGCCAACCCCCTCCCTCTTTATTAACACACCAGACCTCAGCTCCACTCATAGCCACCATACCACCACTTCGGGTTTTTCGACAATAATTTTGGGACAAAAAAAACCCCGATCTTTCAGTATGTCAAGCAGTACAGAACCCACGATCCAAAAAGTTGAAGATGAAGAAGCAACTGAAAATGTAGCAGCAGGTGAAGAGGAGGATACAGGAGCCCAAATCGCTCCAATTGTTAAGCTTCAAGAAGTTGCTGTTACAACTGGCGAAGAAAACGAGGATTGCCTTCTTGATTTGTATGCATAATTCTTCAACCTTGTACTTTGTCTGAACTTTTGTTTTGGTTAAAGTGGTTAAACTTCTCAACTTTTGGATATTGGTGTGTTTATATGGATCATTAGAATGATGGGTATTTATTATATTGGGTTTTCTTTTTCTTAATTTGTACGCATTATTTCTTGAACCTTGTAGTTAGATCGTTTTTAGAGTGCTGGATTTGTTATTTTGGTTAAAGTTGTGAACTTTTAGGTTTTTGTGTGCTTATCCGGATGATTAGGATGTTGGGTTTGGTTTCTTGATTGGAGTTTGAGATTTCGTATTTTCTGGTGGGGTTAGATCGATTTTTAGGTTAATTCTTGAATCTTGTAGTTAGATCGTCTCTATTAAAGTTGTGAACTTTTAGGTTTTGGTCGGTTTATATTGATGAATTGAATAATGGTTATGTATTATTTTGGTTTTGTTCTTGATTGGAGATTGAAATTTCGAATTTTGATGGGGTTGGAGCGTGACTAGGATCTTGGGTATGAATTATTTTATTTTTTGTTTTGGATTAAAGTTGTGAAGTTTTAGGTTTTGATGGGTTTAGATTGTTGATTGGAATAACGGGCATGGATTATTTTGGTTTTGTTTTTCATTGGAGTTGTATAATTTTGATTTCGAGATAGATCGAATTTCGTTTAATTCCTGAACCTTGTAGTTGGATAATTTTTACAGTGTCTATATTTATTGTCTTGGTTAAAGTTGTGAACTTTTATGTTTTGCCGATTTTAGATAATTATTGGAGTGATGGGTATGGATTGTTTTGGGTTTGTGATTGATGATTTAAGTTTAGATTGAGGATTGGAATGTTATTGGACATGTTAAATTTTGAATTTTGGTGGGTTTAGATGAATTATCAGCTTAGCATTGATCTATTGTGGTTTTAGATGAATGATTGAAATATTGGGTTTACCTTTTCGTTCTTGCAAAATTATATCAAATAAAACAAGCAAGTACATATCACAGATCAGGTTTGTTTTGGTTCATTTGGCTCGCTCTCTGATTTATATATATTTTTGAATTATTATTCTACTTTTTACCTTAATATTTTGTTTGATTCAATTAGCCTAGTTGCAATTGCAAGGTTTTAATTGTAGGCAAAGGGAAGTGAATTACTGCGATTTTGTTCATTCAATGCAAATAGATGTTACTTGGTTTGAAACTTGGTTTCTTGCTGGGATCTGTTCAGTGTGCTGAAGATAGTTTCTTGTTGATGTTTTGGAATGTTTTAGGAAGGCTAAGCTCTATAGGTTTGACAAGGAAGGTAATCAGTGGAAGGAGAGAGGCGTTGGTACCGTTAAACTTCTAAAGCACAAGGAAACTGGCAAGGTTAGACTTGTGATGAGGCAGAATAAAACTCTAAAGATTTGTGCCAACCATCTGGGTGAGTCTTGCAGTAATATTCCCATAGTATGCTCACATTTTTGAGGGTTCATTAAGATTTATTGTTTTCTATCCGTAGTGCTTCCAACAATGACCACCCAAGAACATGCGGGTAGTGAGAAGTCATGTGTCTGGCATGCTGCTGATTTTGCTGATGGGGAGTTGAAAGATGAGACTTTCGCCATTCGTTTTCCCTCTGTTGAGAGTAAGTGCCTTTATACCAGAGTGATTGTTTGGTGATGTCATTGTTAATTATTCTTTATATTGATTCGGTGCACACTCATGTTCAAACTTGGTCTTAGAAGATGTCAAGTATCTCATGTATGAACGTGTAATTTATTCACTATATATTTTTTAGTGGATACAAAGATTGGAACCCTTACTTGTGTTGAAATCTAGTTATGATGCCTGTAAGTCTTTTAGATCAGAGTTTTGAGTTATTAGAAAGAACTAATGCATTAATGAGCTTCCATAAAATAATTTTGAGTTAGTAAAAGACTTAATGGAATTGGTTTGCTGAAAGTTGTAGTTGCATGAAAACCTGTGGAAAGTGTAAGAAGTGCTGAAGAATTCTGCTTTAGTAAAAAATTATTTGAAGACATATTTAGTCTTGTCAAGGGTTTCATGTTTTGTCTTGGGAGTCGGGAGCTGTTAAGATGCACACCACATCGGATATCGGTGTCCTCCCGGGTCAATATATAAGATCTTGGGCTACTCCCTCTATTGCCAATTGGTTTTAGAGTAAAAACCCCATAGACTCTTAACATGGTATCATGAGCCAGCCCGGGTTATTGAGGCACGTGTAATTCCGCCGATGTTGTTCCGGCAATTAATACCGGCATGGAAAAATTCCGCCGATGATTGGGTTACACGTGAGGGGGAGTGTTAAGATGCACACCACATCGGATATCGGTGTCCTCCCGGGTCGATATATAAGATCTTAGCAGGAGCATGCACTACATTAAAATTTCGATGTGTGTTGCCAGGCGCCAAATCACTGTTGATGGTTGCAACTTTGGCAGTTACTTCCCTAATGATAACCCTCATTCATGTGGTTAATATTCATGTGCTTATATTATTTCCTTTCAGATTGCAAAGATTTCAGACAGAAGATTGAGGAGATTGCTGAATCTCAAGGAAAGACAGACACCGAAGAAGGTGCAGCTGCTGCTGAACTTATTGAACAATTGAGTGTTGAGAATAAAGGTGAGGAGCAGAAGCCTGAGGGTGAAAAGGAATCAGCACCTGCAGAAAAGAAGGAAGCTGCTGCAGAGGAAGAAGCTGCCGCTAAAAAGGATTGAAACATTAGCTTGATTTATTTTCATCATTGATGAGGGTTAAAGTCATCATTATGCAACAGACGGTTCTCTTCAGGATATTTGAGTTCTGGTCTGGGGTGCCAAATTATAGGTCAAGGTATGCCCAGTTAAAGCGGTCTGTTATGAGTGTGGAAGTTTTCCTTTAAGGGTCTTTGTTTGCATATCAAATGTTGTGTCATGATTATTTATACAAATCTGTCAAAGGATTTCGAGTTGTTTTGGTTTGGTGTCTTGGTCTTGATGGTTTTTTACGCTTAGATGTTGGTTAATGGTTATGAACTGGTGAACGATAACCAAAGTTTGTCGGTTATAAAGGGTTGTTTTTATTGTCGGTATTATTTACAGTTGATTCTTTTGTTGAATTTTTATTGCAACTTTAGATGAAGTGGAAAATTATCTTCTTTATAACTCCATGGTTCATTTCTCATTTTTGCAATACATATGCATCTCCCTGTACCCTTAAAATTGATACGAAACATGGTATTGTACACATCGTTAGGTAATTATCAACTCTTGATAGAGTACATTAGTACAGGCAAACAATTCATCAATATACATGCAACAAAAGTTTGGATCCCTGTGAAGGTATATATTGTTCAAGTTTGAACGACGTTCAAACCGATTAAACTTCTTAGCGAGACCAATCTTTGAACTAGACTAAAACTTGTTAGATTTTGAGCGAACTCTAGTCACAATTCACAGAATTAACAAGCCTAGTTGTTGGCGAAGTTTGGATAACCTAATCCCGTAACTGTCCTAACTATAAGCCATTCGATACGATCAAGTTGATTTAGAATTATTAATTGAATTTTCAAAACATACAATTTATTCATTGCTTCAAGAAAGGTTAATCTTTAGTTGAAGAAAAGAACAAAGAATAAGAGCATGGATTATCTTATGAGGAAGGCATAACAAATTGATATATATAAATATTCTCCATGCATATATTATAGTTTATACACACAAAAAGAAAGAACAATCTTTTTATCAAATGTTACACTCTAGCTAAGCATTGCATCACCTTTTGAATAAAACCAGATGAAATTAATTTTATTCAACTTTCTCCTTTTTATGCCCTATATATTACATGTTAGAATTCATAATTACCAACCAAGTGTTGAAGCTACTATAATAATCTATGGAACATTCAAAGGTTCATGCAAGGAAATTATTGGTTGTAGTAATATGGTTCTTGTTTTTTTCAAGAATGGATTCTGAGGTAATAGATCAACCAGGAGCAGGTTTGCTATGCATTAGTGAATGTTCAACATGCCCTGCAATTTGTGCACCTCCACCTTCGCCTATAACTAGAAAATCGCCACCGCCACCCACCCCCGACGCCTTTCCGCCACTTCAGTACATATTTTCTCCTCCAGAATCATTTTACTTTGGTGCTCCACCCCCAAAGTCCTCTGTATCCTCACCACCACCTCCTCCTCCACCCCCATCATCGCCAGACTACATTTCGGGGGGTGAGTTGTCTCCACCACCTCCGCCCCCACCACGTTCGCGTCCGCCTCCACCTCCTTCTAGCAATGTCAATGTTATTCCATCTGCTCATAGTCCACCTTTCTACTACATCTATGTCTCTAAAGCTTCTTCTCTTCAGGATAATGTTGCTCTTTTTGTCTTATTGATGGCTTTCCAAACATTGTACCTTTAGAAATAGGTAGCTATTTATTTTATTTGTATGTGTGTAGTAAAAATTTGATCAATTGAACTAGTATCATTATAGCGGTGTAACGGATAGTTGGTCATACAATCAAGAATAGTTCGTGTTTGGCACTATCATATAGAATTCGTAACATAATAGAAGTGTAATTAAAAATATCACATATAAATGTGACAGACGATTCTGAACTAGTTGTTTGCTAGACGACTAGACCATTTTACTAATATAATGATCCTCAATCACATTTATGATTTATGTATGTAAGGAAGATTTAATCCATGAGAAGTTGTTTTGGTTATTAAAAAGCTTTAAGGTTGTACTAATCTTGCGGATGTAGTTATGCTATCATGTCTTTGCACATAATTATGTGATAAAAATATAGCTTCTATTACGAGTTAGGATAATATTTGTTACAAATTTTGAAATATATAAGGATACAACTTTCATTCACTCATATTTTCATTCGAAAATTTCGTCACACACTTCAAATTAAAGTTATTTTTGATTTAGTTATTTGAAAATAAGATGCAATATGAATTGTAACAATCAAATCTTTTCTAACACATCATCATTATGGGCCTGGCATCACATATATCAACCAACTAGGTTAAAAGGTCCGTCGATTGATGAGCCACTACCAGACTAATTAATAAAACAGAGATTATAACTTAGTGGTAATAAAACTTGAGTATTCCAAGGTTCACACATAAATTTGTTTCATAAACAACGTTAAACATTATCTTTGATGTGAAATAAAGTAGGAAATCTAGTTTTGTTGAGGGCAAATGAAAATTTCTAAATCCTCTTGTAGATCCTATTTGGCATGTAACAAATGGTTCCTATTAAATTAACACCACATCATCTCCGGGGCTAAGACTATTTCCAGTTGGAGATAATTAATCTCTTTAATATTTCATACCACCTCACTTTATTTCTTCTCTATATCATCAAATAACTTCAATTATCTTTCAAATATCATCACACTCTACAATAGGAGATATTTCAAAAAATTATTTTATTTTCTTTCACTTCCACATCATTTTCTCTTCCTTCCACATCATTAACATATACCCCACTATATATTCATTTACTCTCTTCTTATTTTATTTACATTATTATAATTTTATAATTCTACAATTTTTATTATTAATTATAGTTTTTATATATAAATATTTATTTATTTTTAAAACTAACTAATAATATTTTATATATTTTTGGTTCATTGCAAACCAACTTCCACTCATCGATTAAGGTAAACCTCTTATGAGTTTTCTCAATGAACACCTCTTGAGCTCTTGATATATAATCGTCATCAGACCAACCACTTCGCCCCTCTGACATTGCTTTTCTATATGCACCTGTTGGTTTTTTGTACCAGTTTTGCATATCAAAATTATACAAAATCGTATAAACGATCGCATAAAATTTTCATAATACACATTTAACTATGAGTTTCGTATATACCTTTGAAGTGTGATCAAGTTGTGCAGCGGAAGAGCAACGTGCACTCCCCTCTCTAGTTAGTCCACACCACTGCTAGCTTGATTCATTCCTTGAAGCAACTAGAGCCTTTGAGTGTATGAAATAGAATGAACCAAAAGAGAACAATTCTCACTTTTGGTGTCAGAACTTTTTCGGCCAAGAAGAAGGAGAAGAAAGGAGAATTTCTTTTCTCAATTGTCTTACAATTGATGAATTATCTCAAATTAAATGACGGAGGAGGATATATATAGGTGTTCCATCATTTTGGTGTTTTAATCACATTAAAACTCATCCTTTTGGTCGACTAATATTTGTGGAAATTCAACTTTGGAAGGAATTTTCTCCCCTTCATTCTTTGACGTTTACGCTTTAACCCCGAAAGTTTCAATCGTATTGAAAATCAAGTGCATTGTATGTGTGTGACCTTCTAGGATCGAAATAATATTAGCCATATGTCAATAAAATATCAACCAAGTATTTTGCTAACATATAAATCATGAGCGGGCCCTAGTAAAACCATCATGACCCATAATGTATTTCGAATTCATTCCCAGCTCATATATTATTGTCAAACATATAATATACGTATGAACTTAACTTTAAATAAGTAATCACTACGACAATCGAATTGTTCAATGTGCACTAATTATGACGTGTCACATATCTTATAATTTTAACAGCACCCACCCAAATATTGATTCGTTTGTTCAGATCACGATAATGACTTACACACTGTGTTTGAGTCTTCTGAGGACCAGTTGTTGAATTATCATTCACTTATGCAATAATTTTTCCCCAAAAAGTGTCTCCCTTTTGTCCATTACCCAATTCACTATCATTACTGTAGTGGAAAAAACCAGATAGAAGAACTTTGTTTTGTTCGGTACTCCAAACTTCATATTTCGAGTTTTTTCGAGGTACAAAACTGGTTGGAGTTTCATCATCAGGCTCACCGAGAAATATTTGAGTCTGAAACTCAGGAATTTCTGTAGATACACTACTGAAACGTGGAGTTAATTGTTCAGGTGAAGGATGTGAGCGTTGGTTTTGCATATTAGGATACTCATACTGCATATACTGATAATTATAGGGATATTGCATACTGAAAACAGAATTTGATGTCATCGAACTTGGGTTTGGTGACATAAAATTTTGATTTGGTGGCAACACGAAAGGGTAGGCTCGTCAACAAAGAAGCAGATGCAGACAGGAATGTAGGCTTTTCAAGTGAGCAACTCGTTACTTACGAGCGATTAATGGTCATCGGAGGTGGTTGGCGGTGAGGGTGAAGGATTTGAGAGTAATGCTAATGAATCTATTAACCTACATTCACATACAATCTTCTTATTTTTTTGGTTCCAAACAAGGTGAATGATGAAAGAGGGAAAGGGTAAGGGTAAGTATAGATGTACGGGGTAAGATGAAGTTTTAATTATAACTATGTAAAATATTTTAAAATGTGCCTTATATTCTTTCGAATTGTCAATTACAATAATTAACCGCAAGGCTTGCCTGATGGTTATCGGCATGTCTCCACAATGGAGGTCACGGGTTTGACATCTGGCGAGGGTCCAAATAATTACGGATGCTTTTACCCCGTTGTAGCGTAGATTTCCCCTTCCCCGTTAGTGTAGGTTTACTTTCAGTATATTATCGTTTGACAAAAAAAAAGTTACAATAATTATTTTATTGTTTAAAATTGCAAAAAATCGGTTCATCGTCACGGGACATTTCACAAAAGAGAAAACGTTCAGGGGCATGTTCAAAACATAATGATAGTTCCGCGGCAACTGGCAAAAAATTAAATAGTAACTCCAAACAACTACTGAGTACCCTCTTTCAGTTCCGCCGCCGGTACCTGCCTCCCTCCACATCGCCCCCTTTCTCAACCGACAACGGCGACTCCAGGGCTCAGGCTACCTCCGTCGGTTTAATCTCAGTCAGCTCCAACTTCGACCCACCCAAGGTATGTTATTCCTTAACTAATTAATAATTTATTGTTAATTAAAATTTTGAAATTTGATATTGAACTTGAATTTGAATTGAATTTGTGAATTAAATTTACAAAAGTCCAGTGGTTTCCATGGCAACAGTGGATGGATATCCTCGTTCCGACTTATATAAATTTTCAGGTCTGTTTGTAGGGTTCTGGAAATGGCATCTGATGCTCAAGAGACCCTAGAGAACCAGCAGCTGCAACCTAAAGTAAAGATATATTCTCCATCTAATGGTGAAATATCTGCATTCTGGAGAGGTTTGAATCCTTTTTCTAAAACTAAATATGCATTTTGTAACTTTTTTGCCACTTTTAGAATTGAGCTTAGTACGAGTTCATCTCTTTCAGACAAGTATGAGAAGGATGCAAAGAAGTACTGGGACATATTCTACAAGCGCCATCAGGACAAAGTCTGTACCTTACTTCAGTTGTTTTGTATATCATAGATTGGAAGTCGTTAATTTTCAGAACTTGTTACACTTTCAGGGCTTACATTATGTTAACATTAGCATGCTTCAATGTGTTTGAAGAGGCTCTTGTCCTGCCTGAGGGGGTAAGGGGGGTCAGAGAGCACATGGCCTTGCGCCTTGTGTAACAGGGAGACGGTTTTTGAATTGACTCGATGAAGTGCAAAACATTATCTACTATTTCACAATAGCTAAGTGGTAATGAACCATTTTGATATATTCAATTATCTCCAGGAGCCAGATAATATAAAATCTTTGGCTTCGTAGGATATCTAAATAATTTCAGGGTTTGAATTAGAAAAAGATAAAGTTAAAATTTAGAGGGTTTTTGCTTTTGTAGTTTCATGTTCAGCGACAAGCCCACTCTAAACGGGTCGTAATAGCGAGTTCAAAATAAATAAACATAAGTGGAAGTGTCTAGAAGAGTTTCTTATCGGGGGTACAAAAAGCACTTAGAAGTAATGACATTTCTTTTGAAGAGATTGTCATAGATGTATTTTCTATTGATCTTCCACATGCAAACGTTGTTGTTTTTGTTCTGATAGTCAAACTGATTTTGGGTTGTACTAAAGAATGTAGATTGGCATTCATAAAGTTATGAAAGAAAAACAGAAGCATATTGAATTGAGGATTTTTTTAATGCTGCCTGTGCAAGCATCTTCCTCATTTCTGGTGTAAAAGTAGATATGATTGATTTTTATTTTACTTATTAGGTGGTTTTGTAGTGAGCACTTGATTCTGTTTATCTGTCGCTGATCTTGACTATGTCAATGGTCCTATAGTGATATATGCCTTGCTATGTGTGTTCTTTTCAGTTTTTCAAGGATCGGCATTACTTGGACAAGGAATGGGGAAGATATTTTTCTGTGAGTACATAAAACATGTTGTGGCTTTCTGTATACAGTCCCATATTTAATAGTATATGTCATACTTATTTTTTAATGTATACAGGGAGCAGGGAAAAAAGAGGTCCTGGAGGTAATTGATTACTGTATGGATAATTGTTGATTAATTCTGTTCATAGGGTGCTACTGTGCTTGAGGAGAAGTATTCATCTTCTTTTTTTTCTTGTTTGATGGGACAAATTTCATTGTGTCTTGGTTAAAGTACAGACCAGTCTTGTTTTGATGAATATGTGCGACTCAGAATTCTTGTATGGCTTGCTTCTGAAATTTTTTTCCCATGACGAGCACCTCTTCTATATGTAGCGTCCTTTATAGACATGATGTCCTTTTTGTCTTTTGTTGTTCATGGCATCGGATGGGGTCATAAGTGTTAGTGTTTATCTCGTCTTTATCCGGTGGGTCCTTTACTGTGGCCCGGTGATTGCTTAATGTGTTAATATTCTTGAAGTTTATCAAGTCTTAAAAAATGAAGCATTTTCCACTGACGAGGTCCATTAACTGAACTACATTGTGCCTAAAAATTGAAGTTACTATTTCTCAGCATCTATAGTAGAATAATCATTTGCACCTGTCTTCGGCTCTTCGGTAAGATCCTCAATGTTCAGTTATGAAAATCACCCTTTTGAGTATTGAAGTACTGTTGTGTCAGGTTGGCTGTGGGGCTGGAAACACTATCTTTCCTTTGCTTTCAACAAATCCAGAGATATTTGCACATGCTTGTGATTTTTCTCCAAGAGCTGTGAACTTAGTCAAGGTAATATGGTCTATATGGCCGCCATGAGAGGAGTGAAATGGCTTTCAAGTGAATTATTTTCATGCAGCGTGAGACATAATAGATTTGATCAGTTATGGATACTACTCCCTCCATCCTATCTTATTAGGGATGTTTGAACTTTCACAAAATTTAAGAAGACTCTTACTAGCACATTTTTTTAATATTTAGGTCTCCGTTAACTTTTTAGCAAAATCCATTTTCAGCTAATGCCTTCATTTTTTAATATGGATGTCTCCATTAACTTTTTAGCAAAATCCTGTTTTATCTCATTTTGAATATTTTTCATTTATGATTTCTCTCTCAAGTTGCACCTGTTTATCAGAATATAACTCATCATTTAATTTTAAATATTCTTCATCGTTGGGTCAATTCAGAAACAGCCTGTATCACAGGGCTGAGGCTGTGCCCTTACCCTGCTTAGGTGGGAGCCTCTTTTTGGAAGCCTTGGGAATGGTGTTCTTTTATGTAGTGTAAAATAGTCTTTCCTGGTTGATGAAATATTGGGAAGTGCATCACCTGGCTTTCGCAAGCATCGACTCCTGTTCGATCTTTATCTCTTGGAATCATCATCAACCAGACTTCTTTTTTCTTTTATTGCAGATGCATAAAGAGTTCTCAACAGAACGTGTTAATGCTTTTGTATGCGATCTGGCAGCAGATGACTTGACCCAGAATATCTCACCCTCATCAATTGATGTTGTGACTATGGTACTTTCACTAAGCTATGTTGGATGTACTTAATGTAGATCTTTGATGATTTTGTGTTTGTTTTTGCTACTGGTTAGCCTCTGTTTCACATTGCTACTCTTTGCTCATTACTCCATGTTTTTCTCCTTATATAGCTGCATAGATCTTGAAATAGATTTATAAACATGTATAAAGCAACTCTATTGTGCTGCACGATAGCCTTCCTAATTCTTTGGTGCATGCTCATTGTACCAAATACTTCTATGTTGTAACCTTGAAATGCTTGCATAATTTGCTACTCCAGAGGAACCGAGTGATTGGTGAATTCTTTTTTTCCAACCATTGCAATTTATTGCTGCCCCACATGGCAAACTATGTTAACGTCTAATGGTAATTAGAGTACCTAATTCTTTAAGTTAGATATTTGTCTTATCCGCAGTAAGCCCGGAGAAGATGCCCATGGTGTTGCAAAATATTAGAAAAGTTCTAAAGGTGAGGAGAAAGAATAAATATGAGCTAAATTTCTGGAAGTGTCTTTATTTTGCATTTGATATGATGATAAGTTACGGATTACCTTTTTGTTTCCAGCCTGATGGACATGTGCTGTTTCGTGATTATGCAACTGGAGACCTGGCACAGGTGGTATTCATATCATCACTGTCTTATTTCCAGAGCTGTGGATTCAAAACAAAGACATGCCTTCTACATTATCTTAATGCCTTTCAATTTCATGAATCAGTTAATTGAGCATTTCAAGTTGATGTCTGCTTCTTTATGCTCATCATGCTTTGTCCTCTACTAATAGGAAAGGCTAACTCACAAGGAGCAGAAGATTAGTGAGAACTTTTATGTGAGGGGTGATGGCACTGTAAGTCATTTCTACCAAGTAAAATATAAATAAAATTCATTCATATTACCATCTATGATTATGGGCCTGCTTTCTGTACCAGCGAGCCTTTTATTTCTCCGATGAGTTTTTGGCAAGCTTGTTCAGAGAAAATGGATTTGGCATTGAAGAACATGTGGTATGCTGCAAGCAAGTGGAAAATAGGTCAAGAGAGTTGGTCATGAATCGGTAAATTTTTGCTCACTTAAGGATAGTGAGACTCTGGAACCTCATGTTTCTTGCTCTAATATTGATGTGTAAACTATATGGGATCCCACTTCTCATTTGGTCTTCGTTTTACCACTCACATATTGATGTTCTATTGTTCCGATTCTATCAATCACTGCATGGAATAGATTGTTCTTAGTGATTGATAAAATCTCAATATAGTTGGCTCATAAATAAGATGCCTTTACCATTTTATTGGAAGGATGTGAGATGGAATTTCTAAATTAGTAGCTACTGCCTACCGGTGTGTTGTGTACCTAAGATGTGCATGGGTTTGTTACTTCTTCATTCAACAGTTTCATATATAGTGCTTCAGTTCAACATTTAGCTTTATGGTTGGGATTGCATGGGTGGTTGTAATAAAATAAATAGATGGAGCATACTGACCTTGGAAAATAGGATAATTGTGGAAAGTGCACATATGAGGCTATAATTGTTGAACGATGGTCCTTTTATAGGGAGTTACCAACTAATGAGAACTTATGAGTAGAAAAATGCTAGTATATCATTGTCTCATATACCTATACTGTTTGGACTTCAGGCGTTGGGTTCAAGCTGTCTTCAGTGCAGGGCGCAATTCCAATGACTACAGCGTGCATACCAGTAAACCAAAGGTCAAAGATATTACGCCAAGAGATGCTGCTAATGGTTCAGAAATTGACATTCCAGATGAAATGGTTGCTGAAATGTTTGGTATTACATATTCAAGTGAAGAGGTATAAAGTTAAGATCTTGCCTTATAATACAATCTGGGTGAACATGACAAATGTGTGCTAGTGCAATGACTACCAGTGTACTAGATGTGATATCTGCAATTCGTTCATGTCGTTGGTGCTTTAGTTCTGTTACATTTTTTGTCCTTTTCTTTTTGTAGATATTGGATGTTGGACTAGAAGATTATTACAGTTTCAAGATACAAGTTCTATCAAAAGAGTTTCAACATACTTGCAAATCGACTGGACTTATGCTATGGGAATCAGCTCGGTTAATGGCTTCAGTCCTTGCTACAAATCCTACAATTGTTGCTGGGAAACGAGTTTTAGAACTAGGTTGTGGCTGTGCTGGAATTTGCTCAATGGTTGCATCCTCAAGTGCTGACATTGTAGTTGCCACTGATGGAGACACGAAAGCTCTTGACTTGTTAAACCAAAATGTTGATTCTAACCTGAGCGAGTCTTCTCTTGGTAAACTAATTACGAAAAGACTTGAATGGGGAAACAGAGATGACATCGAAGCTATCAAGAAGATTAACAGCCTTGGTTTTGATGTCATAATTGGCACAGATGTAACATATGTTGCTGAAGCAATAACTCCCTTATTTGCCACAGCGAACAAGCTCATTGCAGCAAGCAGCCTAGCTAATGAAAAGAGCAAGCCTGCCCTAATTTTTTGTCATGTCTTCCGCAGAGTTGATGAACCTTCTATACTCGCAGCAGCTTCCCAGTTTGGCTTTAAGCTAGTTGATCGCTGGCCTGAGCAAACCTCTTCTGGTTCGCGCCTGGGAATCATCGACTCATGGTTCTCTGCAGATATCTGCCAGAAGTTTATTCCTACCGCAGCATTGAATATTATGTACTTCCAAAGAGAGTGATGCTGAATTTTGGTGATGTGACCTGTTGTATCTTGATTGATGAATATGGATTTTCCCAAATTTTATATAATAAAATATCGGTCATTACCAAAAAAGAAAGTAATAAATCAATTTGGTGTGTTGGCTACTCATCATGCTTAATTTTGAGGTGTTTAATTTGAGCTAAAATACCAGTTTAACCTTCCTAATATGATGAATACATTTGAGTTAATCGAATAGCCTAGTGGAAAAGGCTTTTGCCAGTGACCAAAAGGTCCTAGGTTCGATGCTCACCTCATCGCTAGATTACAAAAAAAAAAATATGATGAATACATTATTTATTTAATTAATAAATGACTTACGGAGTAGTGTAAAACTTTAAAGGTGAAAAGCATGAAAGTTGATCATAAAATAACTGCATATTTATCCGTTAAATCCTCCTAAAACTGGTATGAAACTATAAAAGAGAAGTCGTATTTAGGCAAAGGATAGCCCATAAACTCGCTTAAAACCCGTATCAAACTATAAAAGATAAGTCATATTTAAGCAAACGGATTAACCCATATAATAATGTAATGTAAAGATATATGGTTTCTTCATTCCTTTTGTGTGAAAAAGTACACGTGTTGGAATTTTATAAGAGGAACAAATTACCTGTATTTTTTAGGTCAAAATGTAATTTTGAAAATATAAGGTAATTTGTTTGTTCCCAAACCATGAAAAACATGAAAAAAGTTTACGCTAAGACATTTGAAATGTCACAAATACGTGTTGGAATTTTATGAAAAATGTTACACTTAAAATCAGTCACTTTTTTCTTTTGAAATGTTTCTAATTACATACAAATTTGTAACCTAAAATTATTCCGTCTTTGATATTCTTTTTTTAAAAAAGTGAATTCACTTTGATACCAAATTAACATTAATACATTACTGTTGAGATTAACTGAAACGTTGAACTAAAGTGCAATTTTTGTGCCATATATATACAACAATCAATAGTTCAATATTACAATGATCAATAGTTCAATATTGTAAATCCCATTCCTCAGTTAGATCTTGAGTGAGTGAGTTCCTGAGCGGGATCCTCTTCTGTTGTGGCTTGTTTTGATGGAGCTGGACTTACCTCATTTTCTTCTTTTTGTAATTATCTCAAAAACAAAAAGTAAATATATGTTGACTAAATTAAAGTTAACTATTAAGTGCTATTCAATGTGTTTACTTCAATAGCGGATATAAGAAGCATTATATTAGCAATTTACTTCTATAGCATATTTGGTTTATGCGCTATCTAAGCTATTTTTCATTTACTAATTTTAATTGTTTTTTAATAGTAAATTTTTATGCGCTATGCAAGAACCTCACTTCAATAGCGGATACAAAAACCGCTATCGTAGTACCGTTATCTAAGCTTAAATCTGTAATAACGTTATTACTCGTTGTTTTGATAATCCGCAAAGGAGGAAGGCAAACTATTTTCATTTCGAGTTAGTTGTAGCAATAATGGTCCTTCTAAATGGAGGTTAATGTATTTTCGTTCTAATAAGTGACACTGTTGCAATAACAATTTCTGATAGTGTACATCTCGATTCACATCTAGTCCAAAATTGATAGTGTCGTTAGAATATTACAATTTCTGACTTTTTGGGTTAAAATGCAATTTTTAAAAATATGAGTTAACTTTTTTGTCTCCAAATCATGAAAATAAATATAAAGAAAGTTGGTGTTAAAACATTTGAATGGTTTGGGAACAATAATTAAATTTTTGCCACTTATTTAAGCTATGATGGGAATATAATAAAAAATTATCATAAGTTTCCAAACTTTTAATTTTGACCCCTAAAATGGCACAAAACTTCAAATTCTAACGCCACAATTAATTTTGAAATTGAAAACAAACCGAGCATACACTTGCAACAACGCCATTTATTAAGTCGAAAATGCAATGTAACGTCACTTTGTAAGATTACTACTGCAATTAACTCGACCATCATTAAGGCCGTGTTTACTAATATAATTTATATATATATTTCTCTCTATCTAATAGGAGTAACTAATTAGCTTTAGCATCTATATAAAACTAGTCAAGAACTCGAAGAAAGTGACTTTGGTAGTCAAATAGACTTCAAAACGGTACTAAGAATTATACAACTGCTCAAGAAATACAACTTGTTTGAAGACTATGTTATGTTTTTCCAGGTTTACTCAATAATAAACGCTCAATGATATACATACCCTTATTTTATGGCACCTATGTAATTGGAGGGTGAGGGGAATTTAATCCGCTTTTTTATTATTTCAACACGAGAATATGATCTTACTGAATTTGACCCACCGTACGAAAAGAAATATAACTTTTTTTTTAAAATATGCATTTGATGCTATCTTTTGTAATTCAAGCACTACTTATGATACACTAGTAATTCATTTTTAAAAAAAGTAAAACAATTTCCTAATTTGTGTCTAAAATAAACAATAATATATCTACATATATTTATTGCTAGATGTTTGTACACAGTTTAGCTTGTGTAATTAAGTCATCTTATTATCATTTTTTTTATTAAATAATAAAAACTCAGCATAACATTTCTATGCAAGCACTATTTTTTCATCTTAATTAAATTTAATGTGAAAAAATAACATAAGATATTTATCATTTTTAATAACATGAAGGTCAATATCTTTTTTTATCTTATCATATTAGTAGATAGTTATTTTGCATAATAAAAAAATAATTTTATTAAAAAATCTACTATATAGTACTCCACATTTAGTAGATATATATCTCATGACACTAATAAATGTTTAAGAAATACTTAAAGAAAAACAGATTAAAGCAAGAGAGAAATATATAGTACTCCACATTTAGTAAAGAGGAGGATGAGATGTCATGCAAGAAAACACCATCTGTGCTCACTCTCTTAGACCCCTAATAAATACCCCTTTTTTGCTATAGAACGGCACCTTCTTCTCCTTTAAGAAGAACCCTAATTTCACAGGTTAAATTTCATATCCTAATGAAAAAGAGGTTTAAAACGCACAGACCGAAAATCGTCCATTTATTTTTTAATTATGAAAAATTAACGAAGTTTAAATTGATATCTTAATTGACTAATTCAATTTCAATTGTACTTAAATTATAATAATAGTAAAGGAGGGTGGAAATATATACTACAGTACTATTTTTTTCATGGAATATTATCGAATATATATTAAAAGATTTGAGGTCAAATTTAAAGTATACAACATAGTGAAATCAAATTTGAAACGATCTTTTAGGAAAGAAGAAAGTAAAAGAAAAGATAGACAGGTGTGACAGACAGAGAGTGAGCACATATAGTTTCGAGCATAAACTTATGCTAGAAAACACCATATGTGCTCACTCTCTTCTGTCACCTCCCTAATTACCCTCTTTTGCTAGAGATCGGCAAATTCTTCTTGCTTGAAAAAATTAAAACCCTAATTTTGTAGAGTTTTCTCCTAAAAAAAAATGTTAGAAACCCTAGAAGTATGAAAGGGATATGTATTGGTTTGTGTGGAATAGAAGAGGGTATGGTATGGGGTTTATATAGATGAGAAATTAAGAGACCGGATCACATACGTATGTAATGGAATAATTGTGGGTCTATCCTTTTATGGAATGCCTACTTTAATTTTAATTTATTCCCCCCCCCCCCCCCCCCCCTCTCCCCCCCTTCCTCACCTTATCAATAGCTAGGTCTTTAGGTGTGAAAAGGAAACTAATGTTGTGGATTCATTATTGCACCTATTTTGACAACTACCTACCTTTTTTTAATGAAAGACAAGTAGTATCCACCTAGAGAAAGCTTGCATTACTAACACGATTGTTAATTTGTAAATTAGCTCCTATTTAGTTTCTCTATTATTTCGAGATATCTCTTCAATAATTGATAAAATAGTCTTTAATAAATAGATGATTGTTGGAAAATTAGCTCCTCTTTTTAGTGTTTATTTGGTACACTCAATCTTGAAAAAAATCATTTAAACGTTTTAAACTTTTTAATTATTTGATCACTTATGAACTCATTATTATTGGACACCTAAAGATAAAACGTAGTGGTAAGTATCAAAGTAATAGGGGCCAAGAGACCCCAACATCACAGGATATATGTAATACCCGACCCAAAATGGGCGATGTGATATGTTTGATATGATTTGATAGGTACTACTCATATCATCAAGATGCATTTCTTTTCGGTAGCCCAACTCATAAGAACTCCAAAATTAAGCATACCTGTCAAATAACGGTCCGACTTGGTTTTGGGGGCGGGGCATTACAGTATGAATCTGAGTGGAGACAATACTCTGTTAAAATATTGCAACAACGGTTTTGATTTTTTGGTTGCGTCTCCCTTGCAAAGTTGTTATTAGAGCATCTATTTAGAATCCGCTTGAAGCTAAGGACCTATGACTTATGTAGGAAGATTAAACTTTGTTCTACATACAACTGACTTATTAATTTAGCAACTGAGACGATCAATGACTTAATAGTTTGAATGATATCAACTCTTGCAGCAAGTATATTCTCTCATACTATTTTAGTAATACTTATCGTAACTATTACTTTAATTATACATTTTATATTCGTTAATTTTAATTATCATTTGCTAAGTTGTATAAAAGAAATTATCTCCAACAAGTCAAAGTGGTAAATTAAATGTAATTTATAATACAACAGTTTATTTAGAATGTGTTTAAGAACACATGTTAAGATGCTACTAATAACGAAAATAAAATATAATATATGAAAGCATGTATGTAAAGATTATAATCAAAAACTTATTTCATAATAAGAAATTTCAAATGTAAATCTTCTATCAAATATCTTTATCTGTTAGTATCTTAACACGTATGTGCTCAAAGAACATATTTTAGAAAAACTATTTGTTTTTCGATCGTTAATTTTTTATTTTAAAATATTTGTCTTCTAGTATAATTAATTGAAAATTTACATTTTCAATGTACTTTTTTATTACATTTTCTTATAAAGTTATCAATCAACCAATTATATATTAATTGATTGTCATTTTATATCTTTAATATATTTTTTTAGCTATTTTATTTTTTTAATTATTTGTAACTAACTAAAAAGACAAATATAAAATAACGAATGTGGTATGAATATAATGTAAGTTTTATATGAGATATTCGATGAGTATATACTCTTTAATTAAATGGCATGGCAATATAGTCGACACGTAAATTGAATTGTTAATATCAATGCTTCTTTTCTTTTCTTGTAAAGCTAAATTGGTTATCATTATCCAATTACCGTTATCATCCTTTATACAGTATCATCATCTTCCACCTTGAAAAATTATCAACAGTTGGTTGGTTCTTCCATTCTTGGGTGTTGCAAACTGATGCATGCAAACCTCGATCTCTTCAGAATTCACATTACTCTCTTTATTTGACTTGTCTCCATTACAGCGTCTACACAACCACTCTCTCCCTGGATTGCCAACACTATTGTATATCACTACTATAAAAAATCACTTGGACTACTCCTCAAAAAATCACTTAGACTACACATTTGAGTGCAGAGAATAGAGAGGTCGGCCAAGTGGAGCTCACTTGGACGACACCACACGGGAGTGTCGTCCAAATGAGCCACTTGGACGGCGCCACACGGAGGGGTAGTCCAAGTGAGCACTTTATATCTAATAACATTTTACAACTTTATATCTTAAACCATCACAAGTTTTAATTTTTCCAATTATGACCTAACATTTTACAATTTTACATCCTAAATCATCCAATTTTTTCAACTATGATGACCTAACATTTTATAACCATGGCATAACATTTTTCAATTTTACATCATAAATAATCATAAAAGTTAACATTTTTCTAATTTTAAACTAATTATATCTACCTAATTAAGTAATTTCAATCAACAAACTAATCTAGTTTTGAAATAGTTAATAGTATGTACAAGTTAACAAATAAATGCAAGCTAATTATTTCAATAAACAAAATAACTAACTAATTCAAACTTAAATTACAATAATAAATTAAAAATTAAAAAAATACTTACTTGAACAATGGAGAAGGAGGGGGAGTTTGGGAAGAAGATGAATCGAGTCCTTGAACAATGGAGGAGGAGGAGGAGGAGGGGGAGCTTGTTTGTTTTGGGGGGTGGGGTTTTGGAGTCGCTGGTTCAATTCGCTCCCTGGTTCAGTTCGCTGGTTCTGGGTTTTGGGGGGGGGGGGGGGGGGGGGGTGAAATAAACCCGAAAAACTTTTTTTTTTAATTCTTATATATCTTGGACGACACCTCCGTGTGGTGTCGTCCAAGTGCTTTTAATTTTTTTTTTTTTTAATAATTTAAGCAACTTGGACGACACTCCCGTGTGGTGTCGTCCAAGTGAAAAATGTTTTTTTTAATTTTTTTTAAAACCACTTAGACTACGCCAATAGGTGTAGTCCAAGTGTTCACTTGGACAACACCACGCGGGAGTGTCGTCCAAGTGCCACTTGGACTACACCTTTTCTGAAGTGTAGTCAAAGTGGGTGTAGTGCAAGTGACTTTTTGTAGTAGTGTATTTTGATGATACGCTAATTTTAAACGTCCCGTTTGACTAGTAATTTAGTACTTTATCTCGAGAATGTCCAGACTTTAATTTGAGTAATATATCACCCATAAGCAGGTTCTTCCTTAAGCAAATGCAGAGTTAATCATGTACCTGCCGTAGATTGAACTCTCATACTTATAGAGAAGCGCACTCTTATACTGAAGTCCGTGATCATTGGAACTATATATATCGTAGGCAAAAACTATAGAAGAATAGGTTGGCCACTGAATTATTTTTCATATGGTTACGTCAAAAATTGAAGAGATAATTAATAAAATGATAATGACTTGTTATTGTTACACTTTGACCATGATGTGTAAATAGCTTTCTAATAGGTGTAAATGTTATGCGCCAATAAACCGTAGACTAATGAGAGATTTTGAAGAATATTATGGTCAACGCATGGTATTAGTAAAAATTTATTATTAATTTATTTTTAATTGAAAAATATCACAATTCTGGGGTGAAATGACTATTTTATTCTTAATGAAAAGTTGAAAGTACTATATAAGATTTTTGGGTTAAAATGAATATTATAATTCGTTATGATTTATCTTTGCATCAAATTGATGTGTTATAGAGTTCAACCCTAACAACATTTGATATAATATATACTATATATTAATTAGGTTAAACAATCGGACACAAATTGAATACAACCATAAAAATTGAAATAATATATTAGAATTAGTATAAAGCACACAGAAATATTGATTTCTTTAGGGTATGGAACAAATAATATTTATCAATATATTTGAAGACTAAAAATGCCATGAAAAAGGAAATAAAAAAGAATGAGATTTCTATTCTTCAACATGAATCTTTTATCAGACGACCATTCGTGCTACTTTAGAACTTGAACTCTCTAATTGTTCAGCCTGAAATAAGTAAACCAAAATTGAAATCATCTACTTTAATAGAAAAACGTGTTATATTGGATTATAATCAATTATAGTAGTTTGTATCACAATAAACTCAACTATATCAACACTATATTCCAATATTCAACAGCTTATATGAACTGTAATTACATATAAAGTACATATATTATAAAGTGAATACTTTATTATGTTTCATTATAATTTATTATAATTTATTATACTTTATTATAAATTTTTATAATCGATTATACTTAAATATATAATGTTATACTTATCAAAAAACGAGACTAAAAACATAATACCCCCAAGATTCGAACTTTTATTACAAAACAACATCAAGATTTCAAATTACAAATACATAACACGCATAAAACATAAATTCATAGTTCAAACATTATTTAAACTCAAAATCTTGTGTTCAACTTAAAAGAATTCAATATTTGTTCAAGTAACAACATCAAAGTAACAAAAGAATAATTTTTAGTGCAAATAAAGTTACCCATATATATATATATATAAAATCTTAGGAAAGATTCAAACTTTTGTTCAAAAACCTTCAAATAACAAAAACACAATACATACAAAGTATATAACTAATTAAAAACATGAATTTAACTCAGCTAAATTAAAAACGTGATTTTAACTCTACTAAATTGAAAAAGATTGAAACTTTTGTTGAAATACCTTCAAATAACAAGAAAGCAATATGCATAAAGTATAAACTACTTGAAAAACATGATTTTAAATCAACTATATTGAAAATCGTGATTTTAACTCAACTAAATTGAAAAAGATTCGAACTTTTGTAAAAAAACAACAAGGACCAAAAAAATAAATGTTGTTCACAAATATATTGTTTTCAATATATAAACTTATCCAAAATTGAAGATACTAGGTCAAGGCTTTAGAGATTCTGGTGGAATTCTTAGAGATAGAAAGAGGAGAGGTTAGATGAGAGAAATTTTTTTGAGTGAGAGGGGACTTTTTGAGTGAGAGGGGACTTTTTTTATAATGAGGTGTGAAATGTTAGTTTGGCAAGATAAATGATTTCAAGGGTAATTTAGTCATTGTGCACTAAAATTGTGTATTCTTCAATTAAAAAAGGTTTAGTGATTTTTTGCTAATACCATACGTTGACTATGGTATTCTTCAAAATTTCTCTTAAATTAATACCTCTGTTAAATAACGTTAATAGAAAAAGAAAATATCAATCTATTCTAGAGACCGCTTGCGCACATGAGACAAACTTAAAGGATTATTTATGATCATTTGAAAAATCTAATAATATATAATACTTGTCTTGTCTTAAGTTTTTATCGGTATTGTAAAATTATCCAAAAGTAAATATAATCATTAACTCCATTAGCGTATGTGTTAGTATAATTTAAAGACTATTTACGAAAATGATACACACTTATATGACAATATATACATCGTTGCAACCTACGAGATCAAATTGCCATAGTCGCTTATCCAGACCATTTTGGTGCACAATTAATTACCTGTTACATCCAACATAATTTATTAAGCACATTTTAGAATACCTACGTTATATTTCAAATAACCTTCAAAAATTAAAAATATCAATCATAATTCTTTATATTTGTCATATAGTATATAAAAAAATATGAAAAATAATTTTATCGTTCTTTCCGTTCTTATTACATATAGAGATATTTTACGATATTAAAAAATTGTAAAAATGATTATAGTTATTAATTAGTTCATATGGTGCCATTAAACTCTTCCTTAGCCGAAATTTCAAATTACACCCTAATATTATTCTAAACCTTAAATTGTACCTTATACTACGGTTTGTCTCATTATGCACCTTAAAACGCCAATAGTCGACTGAATTTTGTTTTAAAAGAAGGGCAGATTCGGATTATCACATATATTAAATTGTATAAATAGAATAGGAGAAAGAAGGGCAGTGGGAGGTTGAGCGAATTGTATAAATAGTCCCCAATAGTGTCATTAAATTACAAATTAGTCCCTAACAGCGATATTGTTGTAGTTTATTAGTTTCTGAAAATGGCAAAAAAGTAACAGATTATTAATTCCCACGTTTACTATGTTGTTAAATGTATAACACCTATACACGGTGAGAGGTCAAATTTGGACCCAAAAAATGAATGTTTAAAATTTAAACTTATTTTTCGTTTCTCATGAAAATTCATTACAAAGATTAAATGCAAAACTTTATTAATTTATAACAC
Source organism: Echium plantagineum (assembly GCA_003412495.2). NCBI lineage: Eukaryota > Viridiplantae > Streptophyta > Magnoliopsida > Boraginales > Boraginaceae > Echium > Echium plantagineum. The sequence continues at coordinate 24,011,678 of CM016561.1, read as the reverse complement.
CAAAAATGAGTTTGTCTTTAGGACAAAATATTTTTTGCCCCAAATTTAATCTCTCATGACGTGTTGGTATAAAAATTTGTTAAGAATCTATGGGGTTCCACTCTAAAACCAATTGGCAATAGAGGGAGTAGCCCAGGATCTTATATATTGACCCGGGATGTGCATCTTAACACTCCCCCTCACGTGTAACCCAATCGTCGGCAGAATTTTCCTCGACGGAATTTCTTGCCGGAACAACATCGGTGGGGTTACACATGCCTCATTAACTCGGGCTTGGCTCATGATACCATGTTAAGAGTCTATGGGGTTCCACTCTAAAACCAATTGGCAATAGAGGGAGTAGCCCAGGATCTTATATATTGACCCGGGATGTGCATCTTAACACTCCCCCTCACGTGTAACCCAATCGTCGGCAGAATTTTCCTCGCCGGAATTTCTTGCCGGAACAACATCGGCGGGGTTACACATGCCTCATTAACTCGGGCTTGGCTCATGATTCCATGTTAAGAGTCTATGGGGTTCCACTCTAAAACCAAGTCGCAATAAAGGGAGTAGCCCAAGATCTTATATATTGACCCGGGAGGACATCGACTACCGATGTGGGATGTGCATCTTAACAAAATTTAATTGAATAGTTAACGTGGCGACTAATAATCTGCAACATTTTGACCATTTTTTGGGACTAAACTATAACGATATCACTATTGAAGATTAAATTACAATTTAATTTAATGACCTATCGGAACTATTTGTACATACACTCGTGAGAGGTCGATCACTAATTGCAAATGGGTGCATAACAAAATTTGATGCTAAAGTATATACGGAGTAAATACCTTCATCTTCATATATCTCAACTAAATTTTTGGGTTGACTGATTAGTGATTACTTCAATATTTTTTATTAGTCCGACCTCAAAAATCTAATCAAATAGTACCTCTTTTTGAGTGATTACTTGAATACGTATTCGAATACAGAAAAAGGAGAGTAACCAATTGAATGTCAACAGAGAATTGGTTCCCTTACATCGAAAAGTATTGATGCTTTTCTTAAATTAATCGATGAATAACATCAAAGTAAATTAAAGCATTTAGAATTATGCTCCACATAAAGAATAAATAATTGTAGTTTTAAATTGCTTAGACGGTTCCTGATAGTAACACTAACGTAAGTTGTATTATCAATCTACGATACTTATGTCATAGTAATTAGTCCTCGATAATAACACAAATGTTTCAGTTTTATCCCCAATATAACTTTTCGGTTAAATTTTACGCGCAATTAAAAATGAATTTTAAGACATTAAATTCATATTTGTGCAAGCACAAATTTTATCCAAATTCAAGGAGTAACTAGCGGTATTATATAAACAAGTGATTACAATGGGCTAGCTATTCCATAAATTAAATAAATGTAGATTAACGGAACTAAGGAGCTCCTTGTTGGTTGGGTGACAACATATATTACACACACTGGGAGGAATTATGCCTTATTATTACTCATTTGATTATTGAGGCGAATAAAGAAACACTTTTGGATTGCTATAAAAAATTATATGTAAGGACACATATTCCATTGGGAATTTGGGACCCTAATATTTATGTATATGTATATATACGGAGACAATTGAGTATGAAAATATGGAATATATATATCATTTTTATTTTATGTTATTCCTTAGAGTAATGTAGTGTGAGAATGAATGACGACATCACGTCATCACCGATCACGGAGTATTAAAACTTGGTATGTGGGATATGCGTCTTAATTAACACTTTCCTCACGTCACGTGTAACCTGACCATCGATGGAAGTACTTTATCGGAATATAATTTGCTGGTTTAGACGTATCTCATTAACTTGTAGTTGGGAAAATTGCTGAAATGGTCCCCGATAGTATGCCCGAGTTGCACTTTGGTCCCCAATAGTTACACGGTTGCACATTAGTCCTCGAAAGTGACCAAAAAGTTGCACTTTAGTCCCTACGTCAAGTTTTCCACTAACATTTCAGGTTTAGGCGTTAAAACTGGGGTAAAAGTATAATTTTTAAGACGTAAAGTTGATTTTTTGTCCCAATTGGTGCTAAAATGAAACTCCATAACCCTAATTGGGGTGAAGAAAAAAGGGAATTTTGGCGGGAGGGGGTTGTGGAGTTTCATTTTGGCACCAATTGGGGCAAAGAAATCAACTTTAAATCTTTAAAATTATATTTTTACCCCAATTTTAACTCCTAAACCTAGAAATGTTAACGTAAAACTTGACGTGGGACTAAAGTGCAACTTTTTTGCCACTTTTGGTGACTAGCGTGCAACCGTGTAACTATTGGGGACCAAAGTGCAACTCGGTCATACTATCGGGGACCATTTCAGCAATTTGCTCACTTGTAGTTCATGATACCATGTTAAGATAGTGTCTATAGGATTACACTCTAAAATTAATGAACAACTAATGGACTAGTCTAAAATCTTATACATTGACTCGAAAGAATATCAACTTTCGATGTAAAGATGTGCATCTCAACAGAACTTCATCATTGTTTCTTCTTACTCATTTCAATATCTTCGGTTTCGTAGCAATATTAGTCTTACAAATATCCCTTATTAATAAAGCCAATGTATTATTATTAAAATCCTAAGGTATATATATATATTGTTAGTGAAAGATAAAGTTTTACAATTTATAGATTTAATAAAACACTTCGCAAACTTTTTTAGGTATAGGAAAAATAGTTATCGAAAAGGATTGATCGTTCAATTTAGTACTCTCCTAACATATACTGACTTATTTAATTTAGCCTGAGACCTTGATATGGTCTTGACTTGAGTTTGAATTTTAACTTGATTTAGATATAATTTTAGATTAATGGTTCTGAACATGAATTTGACAGACTACAAGTGATGTTTTTTCTGCTGATGGTGTCTCAAATGAGCTTTTTGATGGTGATCCTCTGGTTGAGCCCTTCAAGCCAAATCCTTTTTATTGATCTCCGTCTCAATGTCCACAGCAAAGGCTATAGGCGGGCTTAGCTGAGGTTGACGGGGAGGTGGAACGCTCGTTGATGGTATGGGATGTCGATTACATTGTTCTATGACTTTTTGTTGCGAGCCTACAGAGAGCGCCAATGATGTTTTCTGCTATTCTTAGGCCTCGATCAATGGGCTTTTCAAAAGAGGCGTGAGTCCAACTGATGAATCTGAACTGGGCGGAGTCTGGTACTTTCGTGTGGATATGGTGCACTTTGGAATAGGGCGCGCCTTAGCCTTAGAAGCCAGTTGTACGTCCAACAAAAATTCGACTACATATGAAGGCGTGATTGGACAAACAAGTGTTGAAAAATAATATATCAGAGCAATAAATTATCAATTATCTCAGATGGTATTACCTCTTCCCTTTATATATATACAAGTAGAGACAACAGATAATACCAGAAAAAAAAAGACGGTGTTACATGTAACTATTCTAAATGATTCTGACATACAAGAAGGTCCGACCTTGATGGATCAGTGTCATGGGCGAACTTTATTAAACCATTCATGCCTTGATGGGTCATGTGGCATGGGACGATTTAGTGGCGTCCATATACTGGATCCATGTATGCGCTGATGAATCAGATGCGATATATTAAGCAAGTTTTGTTGGACGAATCTCAATAGTTGAATTTAAAGGAACGTGACTCATTAACCAAAAGTTTAGAGTTACATCATGAGTAATGGTCGAAATGATCAATTGACTATAAACGAATTTATAGTTATTATCATGAGGGTTTTTATGGTAAAGAGATGTAATTTTATTAAGTGGAAATATACTGTACTATTGAATGATTTGTGAGTGAAATTGCATGATCTGAAAGTCAGATTCGGTCGATACACAATTAATTATATAGTAGTAATTATTTATTCTAATTATTAGTACAACACCAATATATTCCGTATATAATATATGCAGGTTTGAAAAAATTACAAGTCTTTCCTTTAAAGAACAAACCAAGTGGGCATCTGTGGAAACAATTTCTATTCCAAGAAGATATATAGGATCCGATCCGGCAAGGTATATATACTTCAGTAATAGTATATATTATATACTCCTACTTAATTATTATCACTTCTATACAAGTACTTGCAATTTGCAAAATACTAGTATTATACAAATACAACTAACTAAAGTACGAATAAAAGTACTTGAAAATAGTACTCACTATATATAATAATATAAATAGAAGGATGTGTTCAGGAGCCATTTAAGAGTGATAATTGATGTGATATTATATAAAATTAAAACCCTGAAATATTTTAATAAAATAGTGTAATATAATCAACACTTAGCTTTTAGTAGTACATTTATCAAAAAAAAAAAAAGCTTTTAGTAGTACTAGTTAAATATAAATGAAATAATTTTAGTTAGTGGGCTACTGTTAGATTTTGGTCCTTGTAAATGATATCGTTGTGCAAATAGTCTTTAATGCGTAACTGATGTGCAAATGATTCCTAAATTAACTGTTCATTTAGTTGTTGATGGAGAAAGAAAATTTAAGTCTATTTTAGGTTAAAATTTCTAATTTAGATAAAAAATTTGGGGCAACACGTAAATTTAATCCACCTATTTTAAAGTGTAATATTTCAGATAATTTCAGTAGGAGGAGGAGAGGAAAGTAGGGAAGATGGCATATCTAAAGTTCAAAATATTATTATTGTCTAAAATATTTATTAAAATTATAAAAATGCTCCAAAAGCAAGTTCTAACCGTTAAACAATTAACGGAAATGATAATTTAGGGACAATTTTCGCATCAACTACACACTTACAGGGATCATTTATATATGTGCATCGATATCACTTATAAAAATCAGAGCAAATTGTTGAAATGGTCTCCAAAAGTGGGTTCAGGTTGCCTTTTTGTCCTCGAAAGTACAAAAGTTGCAATTTAGTCCACGATATTGGCCAACGGTTGCAGATTGGTCCAAAATTTAATGAAGGCATTAATTTTTAAGCCCCAATGGTGATTGTAGTTCACTCCTAAGCTATTTCTATCATTACCGTTCTAACTTATTAACAACACGTGTACTTCACGAGGTGCGTGAGCCGTTAACATTTAACAACACCATTAAATTTTGGATCAATCTGCAATCGTTGACCAATATCGTGAACTGATTTGCAATTTTGGTACTTTCCGGGACCAAAAGGCAACCTGAACCCACTTTCGAGGACCATTTCAATAATTTTCTCTAATAATCACGGTACAACAATAATTTATTTATTGAGACTATTTCAATAATTACCTCACTAATCGACGAAGGAAAATTGGTGAGTTTGTTTGTCATCCAACTGGAGGACAAATCAAAAGAATAAGAATCTTGGTTACCTACGCTTTTCTTCTATCCTCCATCAATTGATAATGGGCAATAACCAAAACCCCATAATCATCATAATGATTCGATCGATTGCGGGTAATATATAAAAAGTAGCATTACTATTAAGTTTTGTATGTATGTGTATGTGCATGAGTGCATCTGTGCATGTTCTCTATGCATTATCCATCAACTATTTTATTAGTCAACAAACTGGGATTTGGCAATATGTGGTCCAATGATTTTAGGTCACATGCTTCTCTATCTTTTATGTGGCAATTACCCCTCCACAACCTAACCTTGACCCTTGAGACCACTGCCTCAATTTGCTAGTGATTTATTCCCTGATTTTATCATCGAATCTCCTCAAGGATGATCTTATCACATATTCACATGTGGGGAAATAGCAACAAAAATATATTATAACGAAAAAAAAGGTTGAACTGTCATCTTAACGGTCTCGTTTGCTTCTTATCATGAGGAGTTGTGAGGAGATAAATCACGAGATATACCTCAAAGGGTCAAGACCACCCAAATATATAATGATAATAGGCAATTAAATGGAAATAATATAATCAAGGCCGATTCCAACATTTTTGAGCTAATGCAAAAATTAAAAGATAAAGTTCTTAATCATAAAAAGTAAATTTTACAATTGTAATAACTTATTAGAAGAAAATAGTGAAAGTTTATGTATTGTCCAATTTTGTTAAAAAATTATGATGAATACTATGAACTATACACTGATACATTCATAAAAATTTAGAATCTTCTTAAAACACAAGTTAATGGGATGATTGAATAGAGGAACTCTTGAATCTTTGACAATTTCAGATGTATCGATATCAATAGTGACTCATTCAGTTCCAAGGAGCCGACCTTGATAATAATGTCAAATCCAAGTTGAAATATATATTTTACTTAACATTATGCATGGATGAGCTTTGTTAAATGATAAGGCTAACCTGTTGGGTTCTAACAAATCAATTATTACACCAAGCTATATCTATCAATGTGTATGTAATGACTAAAAGTGCTTGTGCTTGAGCCAGATAAACATGTTGGTAATCTGTAGTCTTAATTACATGTTCAATATATAATAAAAACTTCAAAATTGAACTTTCATTAGATGTTAAAATGATTTATGGGCAAACGATTACAATAATCACCTGTATTTACAAATTGTTTCCAGTCCATCACCTATGTTTCAAAATGTATGTATTTGTCAATTAATTATGTTTGAAAATGTTCAAGTCTACCACCTATTATACCAATTCGTTGCTAATAAGTCGTTCAAATTTTATACTCGTGTGGACATTGAGTTTATATGGATACATTTCTAAGGATTAGAAAGAATAGGTTGTTACTTACAAAAGCGCCATAAATGTGGGCCAAGAATAGAAGACCCTACTGTCGGTCACTCCTCTCTTAATCAAATTCGAAAGTTAAAAATTCACGGCACCCATTTAAGAAGAACAATGAGACTTTGTCTTGATAATCTCTACATCAAATAAAAGTTCCTCATACATGAACTTCACGGTAGCTTCAAGAGCTCTAGCTGACAATGTAGAATGAAAAATGAACAAATATATTAATATCCACATCAGAAATTATTAACATACAAAACATTAAATTATCCTACAAAACATAAAATTAAATATATCTTACTACGATAGAACGTGGCGGTTCTAACATAACCATGATCAATCTCCTCACCCAAACCATATTTTTGTTATTGTTTACGAAACGGTAATCGTTTAAATGATAGATTAATAGTAACTTTTTAGAAAACGGTAAGTGGTTACTTTTTTGGAGTATTTATAGAATGGGAAAAAAGGTGAAACAAATTCACACGGTGCACCGTTTTGTTAGACAGTAGACCATGTTGAGCTTCGACGACTATAATTTCAAACTTTAGTGATCATAACGGCTAGTTTATCGTTGAACGGTGTACCATGAGGACTAAAGGGTGTGAGCACCAACGACTATATTTTTTAACGTTGGTGATCATAACGGCTACATTTTAG